>BMAW01064846.1:0-97972 GCA_019974015.1 Nephila pilipes | reverse complement strand
GCCCAGACGATTTTAGATATTAAGCCTAATTCGTGAAAAAAAGTCCACTAAAATTGGCTATTCATTAAAATATTTTGGTATTTATATATATTATTTAAAATACATTATATAAACTTGATATGTAAGAAAGAAAAAAAATATTCAATCGAAAATGCTATGTTTTTACATAAAATAATTACATAAAAATCATATATTTTAAGAAAATACAAAACATATTTACTTTTGTTACATAAAGTTCATGGTGTTATCAGATACACCATTACATGGAACATATAGGTATAAAAAATAAATCTTATTTTGCTTATGGTATATTTATAAAAAAAAAAATCAATGCATAATCCAACGTCACATGTCTTACACACATATTTTGACGCTTCAAGCAAGATTTTGAGCAAAGGGAGCATCTTCGTCTTTTTTTTTATTTTATTATTATTTTTTTTTTTTATTTTAATGTCTATGTCCAGATTTGGATAATTTTCGCTAATATTACTGTCAGATTCATTCATTAGTTAGCAAATCTCATTATCAGATAAATACTTCCTTTTCGTCATGACTGTCGCTACAAATAAAAACCAACCGAATGAAACGAACAGCCGAGAGCATCTGTTATCAAAAGCCCTAATCCCCATAAAAGGCCATAAATTCTCCTTCGAACTTCTAAGAAGCAAGCAAGGAAGAAAAAAGTAAACCGAAAGCAAGTGCATCCTTTAAATCATGTCATTACATTTAAAGAGCCGCGTCGTCCCCCTCCTGGTAGCCAGAAGTGAAATCCAAGCCCATAGCACCAAGGTCAACACTCCAAATAAGCTATCTATATAGATTTTGCGGTATTGTAACTCCATATAGTAACATTAAGAAAATAAAATAAAATGTTCTCATCAAGCGTATCTCTATTGATACGTTGGGCCATAGAAGGCCCTCACGGAGCGTATCAAATGTAATACACTGGGCACAGGAGAGCAAACTTGAGCATATCGCATGTGATACGCTGGGAGGGAACGGGTTAAACCACTTATCGTTCCTTTGAAAATAAGAATTTTTATATTATAATGTTGTGTGTAGCATAAAATCTTTTGTATCTTAGCAAAACTTTAAGCGTTGACAATCGCAGAGGAATTAAATCTACTTTTTGGAGTTGGATTTTTTTGACCCCGTGGAGGGGGAGGACAGTTGTTCTGACCTTGGATGCCAACGGCATATTGAATCCTGCACTCCTGGCTTCGAAGAAAAGGTGACTGGTCACTTTTTTGCTGAGCGCTTACCAACTGAACTTAAAGAGACGTTTCAATCTTGTTAGTTATAAAGGCGCCTTAAGTTTTAGCGTTGTTATCGAAGAGAGTAGTTGCATACTCCCCCTTCAGTTTCATTATGATGATGTGAAGTGAAATATTCTATATTGTAGATAATGTCACTTTTCCAGCCATTACTACAATTGATATACATTCCTTTCGTGTTGCACTGTGTTTTACTTTAAACATTTCCCATTTGGCGTGATTGGCTGTCTCTAGTTGATGGCGGGTGTTGTAGACATATGCACCACAGCCAGAATATCACTAGTTGCGATATATGTACTGCTGTCTCAATTAGATACACAGAAGCAAGTGTTTTTGCGTCGGGAGTATCTGCAACCAGTTGTTCTAGGCTGTGCTGCCATTTAGTGTTCAAGTCTTGCGTCACCACTTCGGCGTTGAACCCCTGTAGAAGGAGAGAGAGTTGACTTTGATTGTCGGCTGCTGTTTCGAACCCTGTACTCCAGGGTCTGAAGAATAATTGACTGGTCACTTTTTTGCTGTGCCTTTATCAACTAGACTTAAAGAGAAGTCTCAATCGTGCTAGTTATCATTATGTTTTAATTTTTGGGTTGTTGTTGAAGAGAGAGCGCGGCACCTCTATTATTTACTGGATTGATTTAAATTGAGCAAAGCTTATGACATTTCGCACGTCTTATATATTATCTTACAGGAATTGCTAATTTAATTTTGGAAAAAATATCAAACTCAACTTCAAAGTCATTTCACTTTTCTTCTTTATAATCATACCAGGCGTCCTAAGAGTTCCTGACTTGCGATTCGTGAATTTTTTAAATTCAAAAACATCAAACTTTAGAACGGCTCAAACAATTGTTCAAAACAAATGTTCAAAATGCCCATCTCTTTCTAGGAGACAAAGTTGAACTCTTGCGCGCAAATTCTGAACAACGCGACTCAAAATGCTGAAAGTGATTTCTCATATATTTTGAGTTTTGATAACTTTCCGATAGCTGTTGTTTTGAGACTACTTCCATAAACTTTACTTGGATTTGAATGATTTGATATAGCATATCTGGGTTCGGTATTACATTACCTGGATATTAATGTCGTCAAAATTTCTTACGTTTCTTTTATGATCAAATCAAATCAAATTAAGTTTCAAGAAATGCAATTCTCTGAATTCATGATAAACTCATTTTGTGAAGATCGAAATATCGTGGCAATTTAATCTCGTACAACTCGTTCAAAAAGAAAGCCAAATGATAAAAATTTTAAAAAATTCCAAAATTGTAAGCAAACGATAAAATTAATATTTTTTTTAAAAAAAAAAAGAGTAGCGTTTTGTGTGTGTGTAAGCTCGGAAACTCTTAGGACATTCTCTGTTAGCCATAAGAATAACTATTTTATGAGCACAAACAGTGCTTGCCAAAAATCTCCAGCCAGCAATCGCACTTTAAATAGCTTCCAAAATACAACTTTAACGCTTCAGGGAATAAATTCCACGAGTTAAAATAAGAAATTAACTCGCTTCTCCCAAATATTTATCATTATTTGTGCTCGCACGCGAGCGGAAATCTTTTCGATTTATGGTGGCAATCACCGCTTACTGCATTTCCACCCGTAATTGGCTTGAAGAACAATTATTCCTCCGAATTCATTTGCAAGCTTTATAAATATGGCTTTTGCGACTCACCTTATGATTCTTCCGCCTGCACTGGCGATTCATTTAAACGAGTAAATGAGGCGGAATTTATTAGCTGCTAATTTAACGAAACTTATCGAGTCGAACGCAGCCATTTTTTTTAAAGGAACAATTGCCTGATGAGAATGGAATTCTGTTTCCCATATATTTATATCACTCCTATCCGTAGAGACATCCCTCCCTTTAAATCTAAATCGCTGGTACGTGTAGATTAGTTTTTTAAATTCAGTTTATACAGATATATTTGCTGAAGTATATACTTTTCTAATCGTCGAGTTTAATTAAAAAGTAATCGCAGGAAAGTTTTCTGATGGTCGTTTGGAATACTCTGGAAGAGGAAGGCTGTGTTGAAATGTAAAAGGCGAAGTAATTGTGTCTCTGGTAGGCTATTAGAAGTCAAAATTATGCTGGAAATGACTTTCCTATTGTAATTTTGATAGAAAATACTTTTCTATTTGTAAATGAGTAATTTGTGATGAACCTAATTTGTTTTATATTTTACTTGCTAACTGTATGCAAATATATACTTATCTGAAGGGCGCAGGCACTGCCATTGTCTTTAACTGCTCCCAGTGGCGTTAATTCCTCTTTCACTGTAATCGTGTGCAGGGAAATTAAATTAATTACGCAACAAAGAACTATAATAAGAGATGAGAGCACTGTTTCATTATAAAACATAAGCAAATAAAATTATGAAAAAACAAAGAATGAAAACATATGTAAGTAAAAAAGATTTTTAAAGCGAACTTTTATTTAAGAATGGACTGAGAGGTATAATTTTTGTAAATAAAATTATATTAAATTTATAATAGTTGAGGAGCTTAATTGAGTCTAGGTAATTATCGGTAAGTACCATAGCTACTTACGTATGTTTGACAAAAAAGAAGAATTAACATCCCAAGCTCTTATAAATTATATATTATTTCACATTTAAAAATATTCTTAAATATTTTAGACTATCCTTAAATAAAATATTGATCTAAAAATATTTTTCCATAACATTTAAGTTGTTTTAATCTGGAAATGTATGACCAAAAAGCAATTTATGAGCTACACGTGAGTGAAACATTTCGACTATATTGAAAGTTGTTCAATGCAAGGCCTGGGCCCTGAAATCCATCACTGCTTAAGCATACCATTCTACAGTATTGAGACCAGAGTTACGAGTATATGCGTATGCAAAATTTCAGATCGAGAGTAAATGGGTTTAAATTCGCGTGCAAATTTTAAAGTCTCCCTAAAAAGTCATACATGCATATATATGATCACAGCAAGTTAAGTAAAAGTCTGTAAAAAAGTATAAATGATAAGGGCACTGTTTCATAGCAAAAAATAATCAAACAGGATTACGAAAAATTATATATATGCACTTTTAATTCTACAATTTTATTGTTGTAGCTTGAGGGTTTAGTTTTAATTATTAGGGAACATTGCATTTCACTTTTCAAATTTTTAAATTTTATTGGCATTGTACAAAGATATACCTTTCTAGCCTACGTTATTTGTTTCAAACTTTGACATAAATAAAAAAAATAAGCACTTACGCCTTGTATTGATCATAAGCACGAGTATGATAGTCTCAGCTAAGTAATATTTTAAAGCTGAGTCTACTTTTGAATCAAAATGCCTATTCAAATTCAGTAAAAGCAGCGAAGGTAATAAAATGATAAAAAAAACTCTTATGACGTGTACTCTATCGCAATTTTACCATCAGCCAGGAGTGTTTTTTTTTTTTTTATGAATTGAAATTTTTTTAGGAATGAAATGTGACTTATATAGATTGTATTGGAATTAATGAAGTGTAATGATTAGAATTGAAGAAATGCATATAAAAGCCTTTAGAATCTGCCCTTCGTTATTAAACTCCACAAGCATCTTAATGTTTAATAAAATAGTCAATAAGTTCACAAATCCATTTGAAGAGACGTCAGACAAAGGACAACACAGTTTCTCAATTATCTTTACAGAATATGTAAAGGTGCTCTCTCTCAAATTCTAGTTTATAATTAAATAATGGAGTCTCAGTTCACTCGCATAGCTTGAAAATAGCGGATTTAACTTTTGTTACTTTAACCAAAATTCAAGTCAATAGTATACCCAGGAAACGAATAATTACAGTAATTCACTCCAATTTATAAGTATCTATCAACCTGTCATTATCATCTGTCTTCCTTCTAATCCTTTCACTTCTACTTCGCTTATATATCTCAAATCTCAATTCAGTTCATATTGCACTTCATATTTCCATTTAATTTGTCTGCCATGTTTCCTTTGGTTGGCAAAGAGTTGAATTTTATTCAATTCAAATAACAAAATGTCCCCAGGGTTAGTGAAGAAAAAAACGCGAATAGTCCAACTTGTTCAGCTGTGAAGCATTTATTTCGGGGGTTGGTAATTTAGTGCGTGGTTTAGATAAAGAGCTGAATTTTTGAAGTGAAACATCTGTGTCAGACCCTTGTTGAGTAAGAAACCTTTGGAGAGAATGCAGTGAGTACCAACAAAGGATCAGTGGCTCAAACTTTCAACTTTAATTCGTTTAAGGCATCCAACCCAAATGGGTCGGTGAAAAGAAAAATATTTATTTTATTTGAAAATTCAATCAGACGCATATAGGAGTAATTTCTACAGATAAAGTGTTTTAAAGGTTAAATACTGATTATTCGTAGATATGAATAAAATAACTTTATTATCATCATCACTATTTCTCTTCATTTGACTGTTGATTCAACGCTACTTTAAATGTTTAATACTCATCGTAGAAGGAAGAAATACATGGGTTTAACAATCTTGTTAATATAAAATGACACCATTTAAAAATAATACAAAAATTTCTTCAAAACGAAATATACTTCGACGGTAAGTTGTTTTCCGCCAATTCTCGGAGATACTTTCTCTACCCCGTGATGGAGAAGGAAGTCAATTGATCAAGAGTGACGGGGAAAATATAAAAAATATATAAATTTGAATTCTCAATCTGTCAGCCCAAAGAAAGGAGGACCTTTTTTTCTTTTACAATGATCTTAATAACTGGGCCAAAATGGTTTAGTTTTAAGGCATTTTAATTTATGTCGTCGTTATTGAATAGAGCCGCCACTTACTCTCTCTTCAATATCATTGTGATGATACGGAGTAATCAGGTGACTTTAAGAATGATATTTAGCACAGATCGTGTTTCCAGCCATTACTTCAATTGATATACATCCTCTTCCTGTTGTATAGAGGGTTTTTTTTTTTTTTTGACAATTTCCTTTTGACGTTATTGGCTGTCTCTTACTGAGATGGCTGGTCTGTTTGGCGTGTGCACTGTGGCCGGTATTCCACTAGTCGGGTGTCTTAGACACACAGAAGCAAATGTTTGCGTCTGGGGTACATACGACTAGAAATTGTGTGGTGTGAAATCATCTAGTATTCAAGTCCTGGGTAAGCAATTCCACGGACAGTTGTTTCCCGCCACTTAGAAGGGAATGTATCTTCCACCCCATAGCGAGAAGAAGGTTGTTTGACTTGAACGACAAATTCGATTCGAAACCACGACCTGTCAGCCTCGAAAAACATTCCTCAGTTCCTTTGCAATTTTCTTAACAACTAGGCCGAAAGGATTCCCCGTGGGCGTAGTTAATAAGACATTTAAATTTTTGTCGTCACCGTCGAAGAGGTCTGGCACTTTACCAATGCTAGACAAATATAGATCTTAGTTGAATTAATTGCCCAGCTCCGATAGAAAATTATACATCAATATATATATATATATATATATATATATATTATTGTTATTATTATTTCAAAACTTGTTTTTAACTCAATCTTATTTAATCGTCGAAGTAACTACTGTTTTTTGATACAAATTGTATGCTACACTTCCATATGTCTAGATATTTTACTTTTTAACTTTTTTTTAAAAGTAAATCCGCAGGTATTTATAAATTGTTGACGCATTCAACGGACGTACGCCAACTTGCTCAGAAAACTTTGTTAACTTTGAGATGGTCATGTATTTCAAAGATAATCATAGCTGCATGTGATTTTTAAAAAGTTTAAGCCAAATTCAAAATATTTGACTGAAGAAGTTTGCTAAAGTTTATTGTTTTTAATTATCGAATTTTTTATTAAATTACATATTTATTATTTAAAATTTGAAATAGCTATTTTTCCCCCTTTCCTTTATTAAATTTTCTTATGTGTACCTTACATAATATTAAATATTTTCATAGAATATATAACCTTATTAATGAAATTAAGGGGACACAGTAACCCACATGCAACTTTTTAAAATTAGATATTTATAAGAAAACATTTTTATTCGCCGTATTTGAGCACACATATTAAATGCTATTCTGAAAAAAAGAACTTCGTTTTATGCAAAAAGTTATTTAATATTATATGCTGGGTTTTTTTCCTTCAAAATATATCGATATTTTAAAATTCCAACTATTTCTGCATTCTTTAGTACTTTTAAGCAATTATTTTGCTCATTGTCTAAAAATAATTTTCACATTTCTGTGCACGGATTTAGCTGTACTAGTATTATTATAGTTTAAAAAAAGTTTTTTTCTTTCAGACACTACAAGAAGCAAGAACTATATATGATTTTGTGGATGTTTTTCAAAAAAATAAATATTTATATAAGTCCTTATTCCATGCACAGAATCATCAAACATATTATGCGAAACAACCAGAAAAAAATTGAAAATGTTTTTAAGGGAATACAACAAAGTGCCATAGCATTTTAAGTACATGACTCACATTAAAAGTAAAAAGTTGATAAAAAGCAGTTTAAGTTTTTAAAGATCGATGAATTGATTTTGCACTCTGATAAAGAAAATTTAAATAACTCCTTAAGTAATGCAGACAGAGCTGTGAAATTCAGTACACATGTTTAAAATAATAATGTATTTAACATTGAGTACTAATTTATTTTTCGACATTTGGGGGATCTTTAAGGTTTCCTAAATCTCGAATTTATATATTAAATACTATGTAACTGTGGTATAGCTCTTTATAATACATGAATAATTGAAATAGGGGTTTCCTTGACCTCAAATAGGCTCATCCCTGTAATATTCCTTCATTTGCCTATTTTTGTATTGTTAATTTAGATTTCGAAGTATGAAAATCACATATTAATACTCTTCATAACTTTAATAAGAGAATATACGTATTAGAATTTGAAATTGATGGAAATCGTTTTCCTTCAATAGTTTTACACATTTTCAGTCATTATCCTTGCTTTATATTAAACACACAACAATAAATTTTTTTAATGCGTGGACGCTGAAAAAGGTCATGTTTAAAAAAAAATCATGCATTCATGATTTTAATATCAACAAAGTTAGATAAAATATATTATTTTCGTCTATAGCAGTGGCAGTCCGGAACGCAGTCAATGGGGTGACACTTCCCGGATGTATCCCAGCATGACCGGATCACCTTTTTCCAAAACACCCAGACGACCATCCAGTAGTTATACTCTCAGTTCTCATGCTTTGCCCCCTGACCCGCCCATAAACCATTCTTCGGCTCGACCACATTCCACTTTCACGGACAGTCCTCTGTTCTCGGCCAAAGAAATTGGGCCCAAAGTGAGTATCTTCATTTTTGGTTGAATTTTTTCGTTGTCTGCCACGTATTTTAAAATAATTTAAAAGGCTTGAGGTAGATTTTTAATTTTTGTTGACCAGTTATTTTGCAATTAAAGTGATAACACGGAAACGTTATCAAAAAAATGTTTAAATGATGCCATTGATGCCGAAATAGTAAATACCTCAGCATTAACTTCTGTAAGAAGACATTAGGGACTTAAAAAAACTGCAATGTAAATTGAGATATATTCTACCAATTTAAATTACAGAACTTAGGCCAAGGTCGATACAAGAGATTTTGAACAGTGCAAGTGCACAAGACACCGTGTTTCTGAAAGCCCGTCGCCTTTGTCTGATTTTGCAAAATCAAATTGGTTCCGCTTTCCGTTTTTTTTATGTTTTCATTGATAGAATATTATCGCAATCCATAAATATGAATATTATCGCACAATAAGTCCACAGTTCGTGTCCACAAAGGTCGGCTAGTGAGAAAAGTAAAAACCATAAGTTTCGTTGTGACGACTAATCGTGCATTCAACATTATCAAGAGGCACACAAATAAATTGAATATTCGAATATATAAAATAAATGTTTACTTTAATATATTATGATCTCTACTGAACAAATAGAACATAAATTTAATTGAGACAAAAGAAAACATGGTTTCTGTTATATTTTGATTTCAGATATTTTGTAGTAATCGTCTGCAGTTTGAAATTTCTAATCAGATAATTAAAGTACCTTTAAAAATATCGTCTACATATCAAATAAATTATCTGTGTTATTATTTGCTCTATATAGTTTGTTATTTTATTATTATTACCTTATTTTACTAGCTTGTCAAATGTGATAAATGGCAAAATGAAATACATTATTTTACCATACGGAATTTGTTTCAAGGCCCTGTAAGTTGACTTTACATAACGCATTTTTGTATAATTTTTCCTTCACTGAGTTTACCATGAGAGTAATTTATTATTCTTCAAGTTTCGGGAGCAGTTAGGGAAAACACCTTGACTCTCGAGAGTCCCAAACAATAGCTTGTCGTCCAAAAAAGACATCTTTTTTGACTTGATCGTCAGATGAAAGTGGAGATTATGAAATTGCTGTACAATCTTTAGACATTTCTATCAATCCTTCTAAAAATACTAAATTAAATAGTCATTTGTTTGTAGATTTATAGCTTTGTATCATATATAAATGCTATAAGAAGTTGATATGGTAATATTTAAATTTGCTATGTGCCAAGGAAATAAATAATTTTTCTGCAAGATTTCAAAAAAATCTTATGGTATCTTACACAGAATTTACTTTTAGTTATTACTATTAAATATGGTTCGAAGTTCAATAACATATTCCGCTCTGAGCAAATATTTCAAATTTTAAATTATTCCTAAAGTTTAGATATTAAGGTATTATAATATACCGCGGAAAGACAATGAGATATAATTTCGTTAAATTGTGTATCCCGACATCTACATCAAATCTAGACCTGGAATCTGTTTTAAGATTGCTATATCTTTAAGAATTCCTTAAATTTTGCTTTTAATTTATAGAAAATGGCTGATATATTTTCCCCAAAAACAAAAACGAAAAAAAAAAAAAAAAAAAACACGATTACTTGAAACCTTTGACTTTGAAATATTAATTCCAAATTATATTTCTAATATTACATTATTCAACTCTAAATTAAACTTACTCATTAAAATAAATTTCTTGGAATGCGTGAAATTTACTATTTTTTCAACTTATACCTAGGTGACGATATGTATCGTCATATGTTATTATATGAGAAGTTAACAAAAGAATATCCCAGTTTTGAAGAGTTGCTATTGCAAAATTAAAGAAGCTACAGCATTTTTGAACAAATTAAATTAAAAACAAACTTTAATTTAAAATTATTAAATATTCAATTTGATCATCAGAAACCCCAATGATATCCTTTCGATAAAGAATTCGTCCCTTCACTTTTCTCAGCATATTCGGTGTTACAGTTTGAATGGCTGAATTGTTTCGTATTTTCAGTTCGTCAATGGCTTCCGGAACTTTATATTTTAAGTAGATCTAAAGAAAAGGAAATGTGACACGAATAGCTATATACGATTTGATTGCAATTTTTTATTAACTTCGCACTGAGAAGCAAAACGTGGGTTGTTGGTGACAGACCTCGTAATTTAGAAACTCTGTCAAATGTTGAGATGGTACTTCCTTCTCTAAATTTCCAAACCACGCAGTCGGAAGTACTTGGAGCCTTTATAGATTTAACATGCATCAGCCGCTCTATACGGTGGGCCTTTAGTGGCATCAGGACTTGAACCCAAGACTCGATGAAAACAACGTCGGTCGTGAGTCCGCGACCATGACCCCTAGGCTTTCGTGGCTACCTCGAATAACTTCAACTATTTACACAACAACTCCGAATATGTTGAAAAAAGTGTGGAGTAAGTTCCAATACTGACTGGATATCGTTCGTGTTTCTGGTGTGTTGATCACATCGAACATTAAAAATTTCATTAAATTTAAAGAGCTGTTTTTAATTTAATTTGTCCAAAAATGTTGTAACTTCTTTAATTTTGCAGTAATAACTCTTCAAAACTTGAACATGTTTTTGTAAGCAATTTGTGTGATCAAGTGAATATGGTTAATGTATAAAATGTCCCGAAACAAAAAGACACAATAACTTGACTAAACTAAAACCTTGACTGTGAATTGAATTTAGAATTACGTCTACTATTTCATTATGCAATTCTAAATTGAACTGACTGTAGTAAAATAAATCTTTTGTAATGAATGTTATGTATTTTATTGTTTTTAACTTACTTCTAGGTGACCATATTGTTGACATATATTATTATAATAATCAAAGGAATAATCTCGTACTTCAAGTGCATAGAGGATATTATCTGTAACTTCTACGAAATTTCGTTGAAAATGCTCCATTGCCAGATGTTTTTCTTTGTATACCACGCGTTCAAAGACACTCATATTTTACAATGACTTATAATTTTCGTTTTAGATATTTCATTTTACTTATGAGTATATTCTTTTCATATATAAACGGCCTTTCAGTTGTAAAGGAGCTTTGATGTCAGAGACATTAAATTAGTTTTGATGCCTTCAATGTTGCCAAATTGTAGTACCTGAAGGTATACAAGATTTTTGAGTATGGATCTATTACATTTGATTTCGAAATCCAAATTAAAAGAAGAGCTATTTAAATATGTTTAACAATATTTAGAAATGTAGATTATAGTTCTCGTGAAAGAATGTTAAATATTTACTACCATTCTTCATACACTTTAACTGATATATATTTGTTATTTTAACTTACAATTAATTAATCTTCAGTTATACCCTTTTAATTCTAATAAAATAGCTGATAATAGATGATTTTGTAACAAAATAGCTGATAATAGCAAAAGAAATAGCTGAAAACAGCAAAGAGAATGATATTATTTTAACAATTTATAAATAACTGTTAAATAAAAATATAATTGGAAACAGTATTTAGTTATTTTACTTATGATCTTAAGCAATTTATAGAAAAAGGTAAGGGATAAGGGGTCCTACAAGCTATGATTATCTCAAATCATTTCCTCTTTCTAAAAATTTCGCTTCAAATTATAATAATTTTCCAAAAATGTCGAAGAAATTTATGCAAAAAAATCACATCATTGCAACTAATCCATGCTGAAAATGCTGCCTATTAACGCCACTTAAAAATTAACATAACTCTACTTAAACATATTTCTTGAACCTCGGTTTTTTTGATAAATAATTATCACCTTCTCTGAAACCCTAACACATTCTAGAGCTTGTTATTTCTGTTCCTCTTTCCCCTTTGAAAAAAACCTCGTTATTTTGTCTCCGATAAAACTGCATCACTCCTTTCGCTCTCGTATATCATGTGATACTACTCGAAACAGGAGTGTAACTTTCACCTTAATTAGCAGTAAATGTCCCTTTCCTGCAATTTAATCCTCCACCCCCTCCTAAGTCTACCCCTTCTCTCCAAACACCTGAACCTATCTCTGTCTCTCTCCCTCCCCACTCAGGTTGTATCAGGTGTAGTTGGAGGATAATCAGAGTCTTGTTAAAGGGAGGCAGCGAGATACTGGGTAGGGGGTGTTTCGAAAATGGCTATTAAAGCGCTTAACGTTACAGCTTATTACAAACTGCTCTGCCAATTAGGCGAAAAGCGGATTTTCGGGAGAGGTTGTTCCGGTTTTGGGGAGAAAAGAGGTATTGTGAACAGTTGCGTTCATTGAAGGTCTTTCTGCAGCAGTTGTTGGTCACAGCGCGATTGCTGTTATGTGAAATTAAATTTTAATACTGAATGTTTATATGAAACAGAAAATTATATATAGTGTCCCTTATGACTAGTCTTCCTTCAAAATTTTATTCAAATGATATAGTTTAGTTCTATGCAAAACATGAATTGGAGTAACTTTCCTAATAACAAATTAAGTAATTATCAATAGAATTAAAAAATATCAAATATAATTTAATAAAATAATAATAAAAAAATTAATAATATCTGAGCTATAATATAAGATAAAATTAGTTTCAGTTATTCAGTTATAATTATCAAGTTAAATTAATTGTAATTATTAATAAATGTTACCTAATTTATCTAAACTAATTTATTTTAAATAAAATATTGTTTATTTTATTTAAATTACATTTGTACTAGAAGCAATTAAAATCAAGATACTTTACTTTAAAAAAATTCATGAAATAATATTAGTATAATAATAGCATGAAATTTATATGTACGTATTCATGGATAAAACACTTTGTGTATATATATATATATATATAAAGGGGGCCTCTAAAATCCTCTTTTCCTCCTTTAACTACATCGAAATCGGAAATAGTTATTACTTCATATATGAAATATAAGTGTAGTGCAAGTAATGTGAGACTGGGTGAAATCGAGTAAAACGTCTCTTGTTGGCAAACAGCGGATTTAGCGTTCCTATTTCGACGATGATAAGATATACAGAAAAAAAAGTCAACTACTTTGTTGTAGAGTATCCTCGATTTAGAACAAAAAGAAAACTTGTACACAATAATTCCAAGGACAGAATGTGTAAAATACTAGATAGTTTGTTCACAATTTTCTGCACAACATGTAGAGCTTTAGATGTAAAAACGAAAAACTAGTTATAAACTGAAACTAGTTATAAACTAGTTATTTTGGGTAACCCATATATTATCGGTTAGTTACAATGCGTATCTCGACTGTATTTTTTTCTCTTTTTCTTTGATGCTGCAAATGTTCTTACATATCGAGTGACACCTGCATCATTTACACGTCTTTTAAAAATTTGGCATACACCTGCCTTTGAAGGTAAACCTATAGAAAAAAAGTCTAATGAGGTCAGATCAAGAAGCGAGGATGCTATTTTATGTACTATCATATCCCATGATTTGATGCTGGTGCGTCTTCACCGCATACTGCTTTACTTTTGATGTCTATGGGGAGGGGTGCTGTCATATTGGAACTATACGTTTTGGAGTTGAAACAGTTGTGATGACCCTCCTTCATTATATAATTCAACTGTCCTCTTTCCTAAGCACAGTCAATAATTATTAGACTCCAATTTAAGTTACGTAAGAACAAGATAAAATACTTTATTAATAATCCGTGAAGAATAGATAAGGTCACCCCCTCTCTCTCAAATGCCATTTAACTCACCAATTCTAAAGTATAATCCTTTAATAAAATCTTAACGTACTAATTCACTTGTTCTGATTCATCGACTTCTCGCAAACCGCCGATTCTTATCTTAATACTTTAACTGAGGTTTGCTTCAATCCGAAAGATAACTTGCGATGCTTTAAAACAACTTACAAAAAATTTTCAGCCTTCTATCTCCATTCATTCCTTTTTCAATTCTGTTTTATTTATATATCACTATCGCTAATTCAATTCACTGAATTGTTCATATTTGTCTAATATTACCTAATAACGTTTCATTTTGATTGGGAAAAAATTGTAATTTTATGTAATTCAAATTAATATAAAGCCCCCAATATTAGTGAACATAAAATCGTGAATATCCAAACATCACACAGTGACATATTATCAAAAAAATGTATATTATCCCAATAGAAACTCCGAATATTGTGTTTTGGTTATGTGTGTCGTAAAATACAAGGCCATTCAACGTGTTATAGAAAACTGCTCTGCCAAACATTAAATATCCAGCTTACTTGAAGCTGAATTTCAGCGTGACATGAACGACGTTCATTAAGGGGGTATTCTGTTGATTGTACACATCATTGTGTGAAAGGATTGCCTAATCCGTCAATGCTACTTTTTCAGGGAACGTTGGATTCATTTTAAAATGGTTCAAGATAAAGTCGTAAGGTCATTCCGCTTTCCCTGCCAACATGACCCTTGCTACTCTCAAGGATTTCAATATGTGGGTTTTTAAGAAGGGAGAGTTTTAACTGATCTCTCTTGTAGCTTAATGTATCTCTCTTGTGATGTCGTGCAGATCTGGGAGGACGTTTGTTAATACATCTTCAAATTGAACTTGCCTCCCTTCTTTAACTGGTCTGCCGGATCGAGCTTGGCTGGTGGTATGACTTCTCTTCCCAGATTATTTCACAACATTTCAAATTTCGTTTCCCATAATGAATACGAAATCTGGAAAACATTCTCAATAGAACCACGCTACTGCTCATATCTTCCTCTACATTCAAAGTAAATTTTAACAATCTCACAATACTCATTATTAGAAAATTTCTCCATGAATATGAATCTCAACGTAAAAACTCGTGGAACTATCTATTTTATAGTCATCTTGTCATGTATGTATATATATATATAAACTGCTGTTTGTAGAAAATGCAACACCATGAAGGAATCATCAGAATCAAATGAAATTCGCAGCAAATGTCAATTATAGGATATTATGCAAATTAATAAAGTTTCAGAGCCATCGCGCGTGCGCGGCGCGCGCAGCGCCCTCTGAATTGATGCTGAAAGCGTATAAATAAAGTGCTGTAGCGGGACGTTGAAAAAAGTCTATGATTATTTGTTAGTGGCAAACGTTTAGTGAGACCTGAGTATGCCTCCACGACGGAAGAATAAGAAATTCAAGCAACTTACGGAGTTTGAACGAGGGAGGATAATCGGCCTTCGAGAAGGAGGATTTTCCTATCGCGCAATAGCAGCTCGTATGCAGCGGAACAGTTCCACAGTGATGCGAGTTTGGAAGCAGTGGACCGACGAGCACCGAACAACTCGAAAAACAGGCACTGGACGACAGAAGGTGACGTCAGAGCGCGATGATCGACACCTGCTCCGCATGGCGGTGAATGATCGCACAGCTTCCTCCAGGCAGCTGGCAGCACGTTGGTCTACTGCTACAGGTGTACAATTGTCGGCTTCGTCAATTCGTCGTCGTCTGCTGCGCCGTGGATTGCGTGCAAGGGTGCCTTTATACAGGATTCCCCTCACGGCGAATCATCGACGCCTGCGTCGGCAGTGGGCTCTTGAGCACAGAGACAGGCGAGCTGATTGGCACCAAGTTGTCTTTTCAGATGAATCACGCTTCAATTTGTGGACCCATGATGGCCGTGTTCGTGTTAGACGTTATGCCGGTCAACGCTGCCTTCCTGAGTGTATTATTGAACGACATAGTGGTCGAACACCCGGAGTTATGGTCTGGGGTGCGATTTCGTATCATGGACGATCCAATTTGATACGAATTGAGGGTAATCTCAATAGCAACAGGTACGTCCGTGAAGTGCTACAGCCCGAAGTCGTTCCTTTCCTTCAAGGCATCCCTGGAGCTATCTTTCAGCAGGATAATGCACGCCCACATGTTGCGTGGACTGTTCGAGACTTCTGTTCAGCACAACGCATGCAACTTCTTCCTTGGCCTGCTTATTCACCGGATATGTCGCCTATTGAGCACGTGTGGGATATGGTTGGTCGGCGTCTCGCTCGTGATCCGCGTCCTGCAGTTTCCAAAGACGAACTTTGGTTGCGCATACAAGCGATATGGAATTCTCTTCCTCAAGCAGATATTCAACATCTGTTTGACTCCATGCCACGTCGTATAGCAGCACTTATTGCAGCGCATGGTGGCTGCACCAAATACTGATTTCGGACGCTTAATTTGTTTCTTTTGTTTTGAAAATTTCATCATTTATTTGTATCAGTACAAGTCGTTTCTGCATTAAATTTCATTTGATTCTGATGATTCTTTCATGGTGTTGCATTTTCTACAAACAGCAGTATATATATATATATATGTGTGTGTGTGTAATGTTCCTAATGGCGTTGCGCAATACACAAATTTCATGCGATTATCATACAAAACACGGGTTAAATAGATTTGATGCATCTTTGATAGATGAGTCTACACGATCGAGGCATACAGTAAACAAGTCGGTTTATAAACAGAGCCCATAAAGAATGCGTTATTTAAACCATTGTTCTTTCAAACGTGAATCACACGTCGTACCACTGATCAACGACTTAGGCTAGTTTTTGATTGAGAAGAGGATCTTTTAACCGTTTCTCTACTTTTTTTCCCGTATGGACTTAGGTATCTCGTGTCTTAACAAAGACGCTTTTTGCACTTTCTGTTCTTAGCATTATTGTGCCTAATATGTCTTTTTGAACTAAAAATCGTGGATTCTCTATGAATTTTGTAATTGACTTCATTTCCGTTTCTCTTACCATTTTGTATATGGCAACCTAACTCCGCAATTAGCCACAAAAGGATACTGTATCTTGTCTCATCGTCATTTGACTACAGCAAAACACCACTTTCAAGCAATAGCTATCACCGTTTTCAAGTTCAGGGGCAGAGCATTTGTGAGCAACCTGTATTTACATTTTTCCGACTTATCACTTAAATAACAATTAATGAACTTAAATTAATTCAATATTAAAGATTTATGGCTTGAAAATAATTTATTCTTAAGAGCAGAATATGTTTAATGATAGTTCAACCTTTAAATTGAATAAAATGAGTCATTATCGGATATACTTCATTATTCTTTCGAAAAATCCAAAATTGCATCCGGAAACCCGATAAGCTTCAAATCCGATTCCATCTCCAAAGTTAATTGAAATGAAAATAACTAAGTAACGGAAGAGCATTTCACTTAATGTAAATCATTCATTTAAATTCAGTTCAGTGTTTGTTTGTATCAAAAGAGGATTGAAAGTTTATCTGATTTTATCTAAAAAGGAACATCCAATTTACTGGAACAAATGTAACGTATTTTCGTAACAGTAAACTCACAAAATCCAAATTGTTTGATTACTTTTACTTATTTAGAGATTTGAATCCTGTTATGGGAAAGCGCAAGTCCCGTTTCCTAGAAGGAGTACACATTGAACGATTTTAGTAACGAATTAGATACATAATTTTGTTTGTATCTGAGTGTGGCAATCGTTTTAGCCCATGATCAACTAGGTTTATTAAATTATTTCAAATGGCCGATTTAGATATTTCAATGGTTGTTTTTGAATTTAAGACAAAATTTTAATATGCTTAGGAAACAGTTTTTTAAAGAAAAAGGGTATAAAAAAGTAATTCTTTTAAAGAAAAATATATTGAAAGACATTGATGGAAAACTATAAAAATTGGAACTTTTAAAATTCAATCTGAAATGCTTTTATATTACATATGCAAAATTAACAAATTTTCAAGGAAATCCTTTATAAAAAATACAATTATCATAATTGAAGGCTGAATTCATTTAGAGTTTATACTATTAATTAAAAGTACTAAAATTATTTGTAAAAGTTATTCCACATATCTTAAAGTCAACAATTAAAATTTCGTTACATTTTTTAGCTTAAATTAAATTTCAAATTGCATAAATCTACACATCATATTTTTTTTCATTTCTCAATTCGGGACTTCTGCAATAAACTAATGCTAGGGTTAAATTTTTAAATATTACAAAACAAGGTTTTTTAATTGCTATTTATTGATGACCAAAGTTTTACAAAAATGCTATTTTATATGAAAATGCATTTCAAACTAATATTTATCGTTATTAAATATATACGAGTAAATAGTACAATATTGTTGTTTGATACTTTTATTTGCTAATAATTGTATCAAAATAAACATAGCTTTATAAAGCGGGATTTTAAATAATTTTTTTAGTCTATAAGCAAATTTTTAAATAATTAAGCTAAAAAATCAATTTTTGAATGTTTTCGAGTATAACTCTATTAAGTATATTGTAATTGCTGATGTTTTTCACTTTACTTTGGCAACAATAGCTAGGGTTCTTAGAGAAATGCCTTTGAGTAAATCGATTTCTTGATCTGTTGTCGGGTAATGAAACATATTTAGCAAAAAATAGGCATCTTTGTATCTAATGCAGACATGTCACAAAGTGTATATGAAATTATGATATGCTAATAATCCTGTAAGTTGATTCAGCTACAAGCAGCCATTAACCTTTTTTCGCTACATTTGAAAAATAAGAAAATGCGTATTTTATGTGTTCTATGTAAGGGTGTTAAGAAAAGTTTGTCTTTCCGACGTCTCGATTACCGCTGTGCTAATTGTATTAGAAACAACCTCCAATACTTGTTCTAAAATTCTCAATAGATAATCTCACTTTAGTCTGGATAACATTTCTCAAATAATACGCTCTCAAACAATAACTACTCAAAACATTTTATAATGTTTACAATTATTGCAGTGCAATTCGCAACAGGCAGCATATCTTCGTTCCCTTAACTCTCTGAGGTGTCTGCGTAGGGTCTGTGGTCAAAGCGCAACTAAACATTACCCTTCACATTCCCGCTCTTACAAAGAACCCTCTACAGGTAAACTACAGTATGATCAGGAAATGATACAAACAGTAGAATATTTGAACTCATATAGTAGTTCAAACTTCTTCTGCGACGATGGAATAAGAATATGGAATGTTTTTCTAGGTTGCACTATGTACTATAATTCTTTAGAAAACTTTTCAGAATGCCAAAAATATTCGAGTGTTGTTGGACGTCAAAAATAAAACAGCTGAAGTGGCCCACAAAAGAATTTGTCGGCCGCTTCATAAACGAATTTTATTCTGGCGGATATCCAGAATATATATATATATATATATAATTGCAATAAATTTGATTTAACAGCATAGTTACTTTTTTAATGTAATATAATCAATCAGAATATAATCTATTTCTTCTAAACCATAAGAATATTACAATGGATACTGTTTAAAACGCTTTAATTGAAATGTAGTTATTCGATTAATTACCTTTCGATTTTGTAGGTGATGAACAACCTAACATTTAAGGAATCAAGATAAAATTTTTTTTATCTATACTTAATGACTAGTTAAGGAAATATACCATAAGAACATAAAGCGAATTTCCAGTACTTGAATTTAAATTTGTCAAATTTAAAAAATATCCTTAACTATACTTGTCTTGTATTGTAACAAAATTAGAAGAGTAGTGTTCAAAAATACAATGCAGAAAACTAACTAACAAAAATAAAATTAAATTAATAAGCTAAGAAAGTCAGAAAAGTTATAAATTTATCAACGTTAAAGGATATAAAATTAATTGAAAAATATAAAATAGCTTTTAGGTTTATATCCAGACTCATTTAGTTCTATATATTTCATATCAGAACTATTCCAAAAAGATACACGAACTTGCTTTTCATTGTTGTATATTGAATGAACCGATTGTGTTTGTAATATTTTATTACATTGATTCGATTTCCATTGGTGTATTGAGCTTGAAAACGTAGCATTCAATTTCTAACTGTTTATCTAAAAAATAAAGAATATAAAAAATTTTCTAATCAGGTATTCTGTTGAGCAACTATGCTGCACAATCTCAGTTTGAGCTTAGGAAAATGGTTGCTGAACTTATCCCCAAATTAGACCGAGAAGCAAAATTTCCCCTCTGTATTTTAATTACATACTAACCCGAGTGGCTATTTTCAAACAAACCTCTCTTTTAACAACAATAAAGGCAGAAAAAATGTGTAATCGCATGAGTTCCGCTTCATCTTTTAGAACCAACGTCCTCGAAAGAGATTCCTTTAGGTTTAATTTCTGAAGTAAGGTGCATTTCGGGATAAGCACGGATTTATGAAGACTACTTTAGACTTAAAAGCGAAGTGCTCCTGTGTATAATAGCGAAAATTAAGCTGGGAAAATGAGCATCTGGAAGAGATATGCCTTTCTCTTAATTCGGTTATGAGAGAATTATTTCGAATGACTCCTCCCGGCATATTAAATAGGCGGAGATCCTTAATCGATAGGGTAATATCTCTTCACTTTTGGACAAAAAAATTGTTTCAGGGAATTGAATTGGTGAATATAATATCCATGATAATGAGCAAGGTTTTTTTCTTCTCATAATGCCAAACGCTGAAATTTGTAATGGTAAGGTTTTGGGTTCAAGTGTACAAATTGATGTTAATTAGAAAGATAGCGCTTAAGTAAAAGTGTTTAGGGATTAGTTTGACTCTTTATACAAATTTGTGGGTTTCCCTTCTAGATTAAAAGCTGCCGATTTATTATTGTTGAAGGAAGTAAATGAAAAGAAAATATGTAACCTGTTAAATATTCACAATGAAGATCTGTTTTCTTCTGTTTGAAGACAAGAAAAAAGTGAATATTCAAAAATAATTTGGCTGTGTTTTACAAACAGTATAAATAAAAAACAAAAGGCTTTATATTACACTGTATAAGACCTCGTTTTGCACTTCAGCGCTTCAAACTAATGTGATATAACCCAATCATTTCGTTTTGCAACATTTTAAGTTATGTTGTAACAATATGAGACGTACTTTCCTCCAATTGTCCTTATGAGCATTTCCTGAACACTACTTGATTCAATATATTTCAACTTTACTTTGCAATTCAACTTCCAATTATGCAAAGTAAAGTTGAAATATAAATTAAGATGTTGTGAAAAAGAAAGGGAAAATCGGATAGATAGAAGAATAATAAGGTTACTATAACAAGAACGGTGCTAGTATGATGTGCGAGATATATTCTAACGTGTTTTGTGGATTTCGTGAGATTAGGACTCAGTATTGTCGGAACAATTGATGGAGGTACTGGCATCGTATTCCGGTAAGCGTATTCTTTGATAGACTTGAGAAGGACTTATTCGCTGATAAAGACTTTAAAATGTTAGAACATCCCCTTTATTTGAGTTTTGTAGTGAGATTTCCATTGTCCAAAATACTGTAGAGAGAAAACAGTATTTTGGATCATAATTGTTTATTTTAATTATTCTAGTACTTTGTCTGTGCTTGAACTTAAGTTAAAAGTAAGATCTTGTGATTAGAGTTAACTTTAAGATGGCAGACGAGACAGGTAACAGAATGTCGTCACAGTGTGTTCATGTCGTTCGCTTTCTTTCTTATCACTTTTATTACATTACAGATTAATTTATTATACAAGCTCATATTGAAAATACTAAACAAAGAAGAAACGTGAATGGTTTGAATATGTATATAATAATTAAATAAAACTTATGACTATGCACATATAAGGGTGTCCATAAATTATTATAGGGGTTTCCTTATCTCTTAACTTTTGATTAAAGAACATGATGAAAAATATTATTACATATTCGTTAAGTACCAGACAATGATTTCTTTTAATGCAAACGATGAATAATTTCCACATGGCAGTCTTTCGTAACAAGTAATCTATAAAAACGGAATTTAATACGCAATCTAGTGTATTTCGCCAATTTAGTCAACAACTCTAACGATGTCGCATTGTGGAAGGGTCAGATATGAGGCTTCAAAAGAGCGAGTGCATAAGAGAAATTAGTGTGCGTATTGCAGTTCTACGAAACAAATCCCAACAATATTGCACTATGTCACTTCAGGAATACATACAGAAAATATCAGCCTCAAATAATTCTATCAAATGTTGGTTAAAGCGGTCTCATGAAATGGGTAATATCCCAGTTCCAAAAATCCGTCACATAAACACGACGTTTCTTCAGGAGTAGTTATGTATACGACAGATTCGCCTTCAGATCATTCGATTCCATAGGCTAACAGACGCTGTTAAGCCATTAGTTGTTTATGACTTTTATAGGCGATTTGTCAAGGATTTTGTCTATTTATTTACTGCCTATTTAATTTATTAATTCTTATGTGATCCCAGTTTATTATGCTTCATTGGTATTTCATTTAGATCTTCATTGTCTAGGAACGCTCCCGTAGCACTAAATGAGGTCTGAGAATAATGAAAAAACTTATATCGGAAATGTGTGAAATATGTTATTTAAAATATAGAACATCACATAATTTTCTACGTAAATTAATACATAAATAATTTACTTACTGGTTGCTTTTCTGTAATATATAATAGATTTATTTTAGTATTATGAATTATTAATATGCTATAAAATAAAATAAGGTAAAGCAAATGCTCCCAAAAAGTATTCAAAATTAATAAAAAACTGATTTCTAAGAGAGGAAGATCAATTATTCCAATCAGTTAGATGTCTGATATAAAAAAAGAAACTTGTTACTGCATTACTGAACAATATTTATATTAAATAAGTATAACATAAAAGTGCAGTTAAAATCCTGTTTTAGCTATTTGCTAGCGAATAAATATTTTTTTTATATTCTTAAAGTCTTTCACTATCTATCTTTATGTCTCTTATTCAAACTCAGGCCACTCCCGTCAAAGCAAAACAGACTCCTCGCACACCTCTACATGACACCAACCATCAGTCGGCTGCCGCCACTCCGGGGTCTACCACAACAACATACGCATCCATTAAATTCCACCACCCGCCACTTCAAGAACTTCAGGAGACCCCGCAGATTTTTCGTTCTCCTCGCCGTTCTCTCACAGCTCCTTTCCCTATTTCTGTGCCTCCACCTAACCCTCCCTCTCTCCACAGCAGCAATGACTCTGGATTTTGCAACGAGACGAGTCCCACTCCATTCTTACAAACAGAGGGAGCCACTGTCGACGAAGGTGTAAATGCAACGGAAAAAGAATCCAGGTGCGTATGAACCGAAAAAATTTCGTTTCAAAAAAGTTGTATTACATCTCTTCTCACTTACTTATTTTTATTAGATTTATTGTTTATATAGAAATATTACTCTTGGAAGCTAGATGAACTCTATTGGTAACGATCCTCGTAATTTTGAGCCTAGTTCAAGTGACGAAGATGATACTGGAGCTGGCCCCCCCCCCCCTCTAAATTTCTACACCATGCCCAAGGGAAGGCTTAGAGCCTTGACAAATTCAGCATGGATCAGTCTCACAACACGAAGAATTCGTTAGTCACATCAAGACTCGAACCCGTGACTTGACGGAAAGAACACCACTCACGAACTCATGACCTTGATCAATCGGTTCTCGGGGCCGTGATTTTGGTCAGATATCAATTGTGATGATCATACAGATTAGATTATGGAAAATGGTTCATTCTCTTTGAAAGACAAACGATCTCAATCTATATATATTCAATAAATATATTTTAATATTATATAGAAGAAGTCAAACTTATTCAAGTTGTACTGACTGAGTAAATATTCATAATGATTAGAGGAATTTAGAACAAGCCTATAAAATTTCGCTGACAAATAAGTACAATGTCACATGGGGTAAAAATCAGATAGTCTTAGACATCTTTTCAATATGTGAGCATATATACTTATGAAAGAATAATAGTTAATGGAAACGAACACGAGGTTAAGAATAAAAACATGTACGATAAATTATAGCATTATTAAACATTAGCAACAAAATATTGACAATGGCTAATTTAAAATAAAAATTGTATTTCATTAGTAACCATTGATAAATAAACATTCGTTTCCTATTTTTATTTCATAGTTAACTAATTGTAATTGTCCAATCGCCAAATCGGAAGAACTATTTGTCAAAGCAGAGCACAGTCGAAGTTTTTTCCCCTTAATCTTGAAACAAAATGAAGTATTATGTCCCCTCAGGAACTGATAAAAAATAAATTTCATATCTTGAAATCGTGCATACATGCATGACTCATTACGCTTGTAATGTAAATAAGAAACTTTATAAGAATTTTTTTTATTTCCCATGCTGCAGTTTTCAAGTGAAGTTCAATGAATAAAGAAATCTAATGAGCACACACACACACACACATATATATATATATATCATTCATATAATAAAGCAGTTGAAATAAACATAAAATTATATAAAATATATAACTAAATATACTTCTTTAAAATTACAATGAAAACTTATACATAATTTTTGTAGATTACTGAAATTTTTTTTTTAAGAAATGAACATTTTTTTTAATTGCAAAAAGCTATAAAAAAGAAAATTAATCCCCTAAACAATTAAGAAAGAAAATAAATACCTAAGAAATAAATGATAAAAATATCAAGTAGATAAACTTCCAAACATAAAAAAAAGGAAAAACCAAGGCATGAAAAACAATGAAAACAAATAAGAGAAATGAATCAAAATAGGAATTAAAATATGACAATTATAAATATTTTATCTAGGATATGACATATTAGTAAATGTAAAATATTAAAAGATCCAATATGCCTCATAGAAAAATGCCGTATTAAATTACGGAAATTCCTCAGCGTCAAAAAAATGCTAAATGCTAATAGACCATATTACAATATAAGAAACCAAGTAATAAATATATATAGATAAATAGAAATACCCTAATATTAACGAAAGACAACAGAGAAAGAACAATCCAGGTTTTAATTAAAAAATTTTAAAAAAACTAAAAAAAAAAAAAAATAAATAAATAAAATTTTAAAACTTTCATGAGACAAATTTGCGCTATTATTGTATAATTTTTAGGTTTTCTGATATGACATTTTTCAAATGTTTGCCATAGTTGCGTATAGACTTATAGATTTCAATTGTATTTATAGATCAGTTAAAAAGATAATCATGTTTTTCCAATATCTAAAGAATTCCTGAAAATGTATAAGTTTTTCTAAACTGTGAATGTATCTTAATTATTATGTGTTGTAAATAATTTAAAATAATATTCTACTATTTAATATATGTATATTACTATTCCAGAAAGGAACTTTAACATATATGATTATTAAAATCACCCTCCTTCATCAAACATACTGTTGTATAAATTTTATTTATTTATATTTATTTATATACGCTTTTGTAATTCAGCACCTAAAAAATCACCTAAATTTGGATAACAATTTGTTAGAAACAGATTTAGATTTTTGGAATAAATATATTAAATAAAAGTTTAAATGCACTATTCTTGTCAAAGATGATTAAATAACCAATAATTGATATTCACGAGATACAATATCAATATAGTTTTCTTAAGAAATTCTTAAAAATAAGTTAGTTAAACATTTCCAAGCAGTTACTGCTTAGGCAAAACCTTTAACCTGTTTATTTATATATATATAGGACATGATTCTTAATTGAAGTATAAAAATGCACTTTGATTCAGGGTTCTGATGAGAACAATTTTGTCCAATTAAGATTGCTTATTCATTTTGATGAGACAGAGAGGCAATAAGTCTACATTATTAAAGTTGATAATGCAAGACGGAGAGCTTCGCCTCTCAATTAAAGCAGAAGAAAGAGAATTTAATCTTACCTTCGTTTCTATAGGTAGGGATTTCTCCAGATCACGTGGTAACTCACGTGGTATAAGAAGAAGAGAGTCTGAGAGATTTTGGTGACGTCTATCAGTGTAGTGGGTAGTAGGGTTTATTTTCGGATGTTTATGACCGTGTGAAAGTTAATTCAACAGATTTTATGAGCGTGTAAATAAAAAAATAAATAAAAGGATAATTTGGAATTGTATCAGCAGCTTTACTAATGAATTATAGAATAGAAAAAATTAGAAAATTAAATCAGTATATATGTATACACACACACACATATATATATATATGCAAGGATAATTTCTGAAGGTAATATTTAATATTTTTTATTGAGTTTCTAGTTTTTTAGCATTTGTAGTGGTCTCTTATACCTTTTAAGTAATATTTTGTACATGTTTTAAATAAATTTTCCTCTAAAATAAATCTTTAAATAAATTTTTAAATAAATTTTCCTGTGGTGAAAAATGAAGTGGGAATAAACGCTATCTTGTTACACAGTTTCTTTTCTATTTACTTTAATGCACAGGTTTAATTTATTGATTCACTTTTTATGAGCTTCGAAACTATACATAGCTATTAATTTATTCTACCTTTATTTTTCACCGAGAAATAACATTCATATGTGATTGTTATTTTAATTGCAAAATTCTTTTCAATATTAAATATTTATCTCAGTTTTAGCCTTTACGTTTATTATATTACTTGTTTTTGTTCATTTCAGAGATAATATTTTTGCTGGTGTGAAATTACGAAAAGTTGTGACCAACGATAGATCAGCTCCCATGATATCATAAATATGTGTTCAAGATCTAATAAACCCATTCAAGTAACATATTTGTAACTAAATTTTCAGAAAGAACCTCATAAACGAATGCTTTTTAGATAATGAGCCTTTCATAAAGGTTTGTGAAAGAGATTTAGGGCTATAAGGAACAATAAAACTATGTACATGAACCTGTTGAATCTGAACAAATGCTAATGTGAAAAGTAATGAATTGACATTTTGTTTCAGAAAAAATTGTGCAATTTTTCTGTACTTATAGTAATATATAAGTTCCCAAATAATTAGTATAAAATGTTTTTTTTCTTACCTGGAATCAAGTTTTGGTTTTCAAAAACAATTTCCATTTTCATCCATTGAACCATTCCAAGCTACCTAAAAAGGTTTTTGTACTGAAATGCGCCAAAAACGTTCTGCCCACTTTACCTATGATCTAACTTTTTTTTAAACAGGATATGCTATTATTGTTAAAACCCTGATGATATATTTACGAGAGGTATCGAAAAGCTTGTTATTGCTAAAAATAATCTGCAAGCATCTGGATAAAAACTATTCTGGATGTTAATTGATCCATATCTATCTAACATTGTAAACTGGAGCTATTCGTGCTTATTTGCTTGGTTTCAGTTAGGCGTAGATTGAAATATCCAGCAATAACGTCAAGTTTTAACTATCCCGGAATGTCACGAAGCTTTAAGTATTATTAAAAATAATTGAGATAGAAGCTTCATTTTTATTTATCATTCTTAAGACCTCTTTACATAGCCCCATTCAATGTTGTAAATTTTGAAATTCTTGACCTTTCGAAGGCACTCATTGTAGAACTCAGCAGATTTTAAACTCCTGTCTTCTACATACTGCTGGTTACTTCAATCTGCGGCTTCCTGAAACCAAACAAATCAACATGAATAGATATAATATACAGTATTATGTGCATAAGGATAAATTATTACGCAGATAACATTTTATCCAGATATCTCAGTTATTTCTTTGTAATGATCAAAGCTGCATGGTACCTCCTTGTTTTTGTGTACTATTGTTATGTATAATATCGTATCTTACAATTTTTTTATTACATTTATCAAGTTTGTGTCACAAATTTTAAAATGTTTGAATTCATGATTGTTGCCAAACCTCATTAAATGTGAAACGTGAGGATTATGATTTTTTTTAAAAATTTTCATTATATGGCACAATAAGTCTGTGTAACGTAAATTGATACAGTATTATTGCAAAAAATAGCAAAATTCTACTTCTGGTTTTGAAACATATATGTTCATTGCATAATTATTTGTATTTAAATGCAAATGTAAGACTTATTAAAGATAATTGCAAATAATTGTTAAGGAAGCCAATCAATCTTCTTCATCTTTATCGAATTTTGAAGTTTGAAAAGAAAAAAAAAGAATATTACATTCTTAAAGTTTATAATTACCATGTGATAACGAAAATATCATTTGTAACTTTTGCATGAAGATAAAAAAATGAAAAGGGGCAATGTATATAAATGGGGGATATTGCTATACAAATATTGTTTGTAACTCAGAAAATTAATTCTGCATTACAATGAAATTTGCATGAATTTTTAATTCCTACGATTTATGGTAATATTTAAATGTTATTCAGTATTAAAATAAATCGGGTTTTTTTTTATTATGAAGCGTCTTATGGTTACATTATCAATTGTTTTCGTGATTAATGCAATTGTACACACAAATTGTTACCTTTGTGTACTCATTTCCTCCGAATATGACATGAAATTAATTTTTTAAATAATTCTGTTTTCCTTACTGTTTAATAAAAGCCGATTCAGAAATATATTCTAATTATGTCTATTTTCGACGCACTTACCGAAAAAAATCACCAAAATTAACAAAAAATTGGTCATTGAAATTTTAATTATTCACAAGCTAAATTTCTTCAGTGATTTATAATTATTTAAATAAAAAAAGTACTTAGAACATAAATTTCATGGTATTATGCTGTTATTAAAATAAGTGTTGTCATTCAAATTACAAAAATTGTATAAAACAATTGCTTTTCTTATGAAACTGGTGGAAAATACGCTCCTTTGATTCCAAGAAAAATTTATATTATTCATTATGGGAAATAAGTAACTATTTCTTTTGTATAGATGTAGTATATAATCTTATATACAAGCTGTGAAACCATTGTTTTCTTATTTATAACGGTAATTAATGGTTACAAATGAAATTTTTTTGCAAAAATACAATTATTGTTATTCAAGAAAAATATTAATTTGATTTAGTTATTTTTATTTTTAAAGATTATTATATAAAAATAATTTTCTATGAAATGAACTTCCGAGTAAGAACTAAATCAAAATTCAAAATTGTAATTTTTAATTTACCTGACTATGAATACCTAAATTATTATATTTGTGCAAACTACATCCTATCTGAAATGTTGTTACTTAATGAAATTTTATTGAATAATTTCTGATTCTATGTTTGTCATCATGTTGGTAATTTGTTTTATATAGAATAAAGTTGATTGGCCTGGCACTAGAAATTATTATATTTTGTAATTGCATTTTCAAAACTACCATATATCACCTGAGGCACAAAATTCTATACAAATATAATAGAACTCACATACATATTTCACCATATATATACAAATATAAATAGATACTTTACTGAAAATATAGTTTTATTATGAAAAGAATGTATTCAAAAATACAAAAATTTTTAAAAATATGATTTCTGATTACGGAGCATTAGTTATATGTTTATTTTGAAAAATTACTCTTGTAGAACAAGTTATGACGGGGAACTTTTTGGACTCAATAAAAATTACCATAAAAGTAACGATATAATTCATTACTTTTCTTATGTTACTCAAGGACAGCATACATAATTTCAAAACAAAGGAAATGCATTGCTGAAATTCCATAGCTAACAAACTCGTGAAGCGCTTGGCCTTTACTGCAATGTAACTCTTTTGGCTGACCACTAGTGGGCTGCTCTGCTGTCTGGGACAGTGAATATACAGTTATTTTGACAAGATCTATTACATTCATTGTTAATCAGTCTATGAGTTTTAATTTATTTCTGAGGCTTCAAGTTCAAAGATTAAGAAATTATTGAGGTAGAAATTATATTTATTTCATAGAGTTACATTTAATGATTGTGAGTAAGTATTTTCCTTAATAAAAAAAATAGAGATAACTATTCAATTTTAAGCTTTGCATTTATTTTTATTTTAATGTATTACTTATTTCGAAAATTATTTTTAAAAAATTACAATTCGCTTAAATTGAAGTAGTATACGTAAGGTATTAGTTGTTATTAACGAACATTTTTAGGATTCCAATATTAATGCAAGATTGACACACGAAGAAGCCGAAACTTTTATTTTTATCAATACTAGTGGATTATACACTGGGCAATTCGAAAAGCCCTAGATTAATCGTATGCCTACCATATAACCTAATGCATAATCTTACGTTTGATATTAAGCCTTTACATAATCTCCTCGTAATTCAATACAACACTTGGAACGCGTGTACAGGTCCGTAAATATATTTTGGAACATCTCCACCCCAACACTATAAAGTTTTGATGTCATCAACGTTTCAGTCTCCTCTATCAACATTTAATAATGGTACTGTTTCAGCAATGGTACTGCTGTCCTTCATTTTCAAGTTCAAATTGGTTAACAACAAATAGTCCGGAAGAACAGATCTGTTGAGTGCAGGGGTTGTTAATGAACACGACACACCTTGTCGCTAATATATATCCTGCTCAGGAATGGACTTGTGGGATGCAAAATCAAGATGCTCCTTTCAACATGGCACTGCAACTAGTGTTTTCAATCGCAAGCGTATTCCACTTCCAAGACTTTGATCTCGAACAGAGTGCAGCAGATTTTATTGAAAAAAATTCTCTTTGAGCGTTAGAGGTTCAGTACTATTACTTTCTGGTCAACACTCGTAGTATTAGAGACCGTTTAAGTTATCCTTAACTTGAGAGATTGGTAACAACCTGATATATAAGTAATTTAAAAGAAATACCTTCTTTCGTGTTTTCAACTACCTGTAGGGGCTTACCGTCTTTACATAAGTTCGGGCATCGTTCATCTGAGACACCCTAGTGATTTTTTATCTTTCCCATGACGTTTATTGTCTTTGGTAAACACGGGTAACGTGCCCGCCGGTATACTCTAGTAACCCTTCGCTATTTTCAACCCACCTTCTTGTCAACCAATTTTTTCCTCGCATTTTTTCAAACATCTTCATCAGAGTTGCTCATTGTTTCGCACAATATTTCGCCATTAAATTTCCCCATCAGTTGTTCATTGTTTTTTTTTTTTTAAAATCGATTTTTGAGAATTGCTTGATCAATGCTTGGCTGATTGAACTACACATATCTATTCAATAATCTATGCATTTTAGATTATCAATATATTAAGCATTGAGTGGTAAATAATTAAATACTCATTGTATACATCACGTCAATTATTTTTGTACAGGACATTACTATAGAATTTTAAAAAGTATTTGATTTCTCAGAAATAAAATTCAATTCTAAATTTATGAGATGGTCCCGTATTTATTTAATCGTCTAGGGCTTTATAATAAAATGTTTAGTGTACAGAGTAACATATAGGTAGTTTAATTGTTTCTCAACTACGAGCAAGGGTTCCAAACCTAATCAAATCCAATAAATCAAATTGATACTATTTCCTAATTTTATGCAAAAAGATTACGATCTTCCAATTTACTCCTTGTTGGATGAAAAATTGGTGGTTGACTGATAACTTTGTTGACGATGATTTCAAATACAGCGATGGTAAAGCGCAGTGAGTAATCGCAAAATCGTTATCGAGCGAGTAAGTGTTATAAGTTGACACCAACCGCAGCGTCGAGTATGAAGCTAATTAATTTCGCGTCAGTGGTGCCAAAATTATTACGGAATAATCAAGTGCTATTGATCAAACACAAATCCACGGCAGACCTCATGGGGTTTCATAGTTAGTAAGGATGGTGGAAGGAAGGGATGGACCATCCCATTCAGACGGAAACGTATGCTCTATTAAACATTCCATCATCTTCGCAGTTTATCTGCCGTCCCAAATGCCATATAAGATATGTATAACTATATGAAATTAATACATAAGACATTCTTACTAATAATAGTCTATTTGTAACACACATGAAGAATTCACAAACTAAAATGATTTATAATATGAACTGTCTTAAAATGTACGATATTAACAATTTCATTTATAAACAAAATTATTTTTTGTAATGTACAGTAGTTTGAGACTCCATTATTTAAAGTGAATAATGGCTATTGAAAGCAATAATTCTATTTATATAGAACTCTAAGGAAAGGTTAGAAAGAAGTTTACGAAATAATTAGATAAATGTGAAGTTTCGGTTACAACTAGGCGACTATGGCAAAAAAGTTGGCGAGTTGTAAAATAGGTCGCCAAAATGTAGTGATATGTAAGAAATGACGTCAAAAATGAACAGTACACCAAAAACAAATTCATTCTGACTACGAGGATGACAAATTTAAATGTTATTAAATCAGTAGTTTAAGATTATAGTAATTTTATGGAACAAATTTTACAATATTTTAACATAAATTATTACAATTATTTATATTAATAATTATAATAGCATTTGATTATATATAATACTGTTATGTATATAATTTATCAGTAACAATGATTATATATAATTATTGATACTTATAAATAATAAATATTATACATAGATATGATTAAGTATAATTATAAATAGTTACTACATAAATAATTATAACTATAAATAATTTTTATTTCTTATAATAATAGATTTAACTTTATTTATAACTTAATCGTTATAATAAAAAATTCTAATAATATATTAAGCTATTTTAGTTTAATTATACATATTTATATTTTAAAATAATTATTATAATGCAATACAGTAATTTTCACTTATATATCTTAATAGCATTTAATATTTTCGTATTCAACGCAAAACTAATGTCATTTTTTAAATGGGAGCCCCCTGATGGAACTTCTTGAGCTTTGCAGAATGTATGTTTAGTTTGACACTTGCGACTCTCTCTCCTTAAAATTATCCAATGTTATCTAAACTACGACTTGTGCACGCGGAAAAACTGACCGATGGATTACCGCTAGTCGAGGGCCGATAGCCCTCCACCAGCTGCCGCGAGCATTTCTCTTGACTCCTGGACATATGAGAGCTGTTCGGCTCCCATGTGATACGCACTTTAATAATGTGTTGAGTGTTTGCTAAATGGACACATGCATTACCACGTCGAACAGCTAGCTCGTGTGAAACCATACCGTTTGTTTTTCATCATTTTTTTAGAGTTAGGGGGATTAACCCGTGGCGATGAGAAGGATAGTTAATCTTGAGTGCAGTGACGATTTGGACCCTCGATCTACTAGTCTGGAGAAATATTGTCTGGTTCACCTTTCAAACTACCATTAAGCTTAAAGAGCCTTTCTGGTTGATTATAAAAGACTTTTTTCCTGCCTTTGTTGAAAAGAGCCACCACATACTTCCCCTCCAATATCATTGTGATGATATGGAATAATCAGGGGAATATCTGTAATATGTTTTAAAGTAGGTTGTTGATCCAACCATTATACTGCAATTGTTATGCATCCCCTTTCAGTTGTATTCAGTGTCGTTTGGATAGTTTTCATTGCCGTTATCGAATGACTCTTGTTAAGACGAAATGTGTATCGAATGCATCAACCCAACGATTTTATTCCTTTGTTGTGTAATTCACTAAAAGAGGCAATGCCACCAACGTTGCTTGTGGTTCGATATCCAAATCATACAATAGGCTTAAATAATGAGAGCGCTTATTTCTTTGAAGTGGTTTAAAACTTAATATATTGACGAAAGATTAATTTACTGAGTTACATTGAGATAATTACTTTACATGATTTCTTTTACATTGTCACGTCACCTTTGCGTCATAACCAAATACGTCTGTATTCCCGGAGAGCTGCTTCTCGAATTCTGGCTTTACATTACATCTAAAAAAATATAATAAATCATTTCTATCACCATGGCCACCACTTGGGCTTTTGTGGTTCTTGCTCTGTTGGCATACTGATGCGGGTTTCTGGGAGCTGAACGCTTCAGCGTGTGCTGCCGTAAGTATATCACTTGTTGTAATCCATGCGGGTTTGCAAACACATTCAAACTTATCTAGAATTTCTGGGGGTATATACAACCAGTAGTTATATGCTACACTGCCACTAGAGTTCAAGAACTGGGCACAACTTCAGTGCCTGATGTTTTCGCCCACCAATTTCGGGTACGGATTTTCTTCCTTGTCACGGAGGAGGTCGATTGATCACGACTTCCAGTGGCGATTCGAATCCTCTATCTGTCGATAAGGAGAAATCTGGTTTGGATTGTCTTTTGTAGTACATTTAACAACCAAGTCAAAACAGAATTCCCTTCGCGTTTGTCATCAAGAACTTTCCTTCCTGTCGTTTTTGAACAGAGCCTCTGCACTCTTTGTGCACGTCGGGAATCGATTAGAGAAGGATCGCGATCACTTTTGATAATGTTCAAGAGACTCACGATTATTTCTTTTGACGTGGTTTACATTTGTGAGCCACTACAATTTTCTGCCAAGCCAGTCATCCGAACACTGTTCAAAAACAACTTCAATTATATCTCCTTATTTTACAATTCCGGTTCATTAAATGGCGTATCGCAATAAACCCAGAAAAATCTCAAACCATTATTTTCAAACGTGGAAATTTTAAAAACAGACTCGTGCGCCTCAGAATTTTTAACATACGCATTGAATGGGTCAATCAAGCAAAATATCTCGGTGTCATTCTAGACAATAGATTAACCTTCCGTCCCCACATTCTGTCGAACAAGAAGAAATTTTAAATTAAATTTCATAATATCAAACGACTGCTGGGTAAAAGATCCAAAATTTCATTAAAAAATAAATTGCTTATTTACAAGCTCTATCTTCTTCCGATCATAACATATGCATGTCAAATTTGGGGTGTTTCTACCAAATCCTATCTCTCTCTTCTTCAAATTGAACAGAATAAAATACTACGCTTCATTGCAAACGCTCCTTTCTTCATTAAGCGGACACTACTTCATAAAGAACTCAAAATTCAACCCATCACAGCACGCATCAGCGATCCCTATGCCTCCTTTCACAACGCAATTGGTCACCACAGCAACCCTACCATCAGTTCCCAGCAAAATTTTTCACAGCTCTCTGGTAGGTACAGATACGCAGCAGCATCCAACATCCTTTCCCTCTTCTCTTGAAGGAAGCAATTCTCTCTCTCTCTCTCTCTGATCGGACTATCATTCTCCTACCCACATCCTCATTCTTCTGAGTTTTTATATCGTCGTATTTTTGAGACATTTTTGTAATTTTTTTTTGTTTATGCTTTTTTTATTCATAATTATGTAACACTGACACCAAGAAAGAATTACTCAAGGTTATTGGATCTTGAAATAAAGTACATTGCCAAAACATTTGCGAGCTGCAACACTCGAAAGCTACTCATCGCCTAAGAGTATACACATCTGAAGTTCGGAGAAACTTATGCATCATAAAATTGTCCAACGTCCATAAGTGAATTTTAAAAGTAGGCTATCGTACCGATTCAGAATTAATTTTATCGACTCACACTTATAAAATCTCGATTATAGTATTAAAAAATTTTCTGAGATCGTTTACTTTTGTAAAATACAGTTCTGTTTCTAAAGAAATAATTGGGGTTTTGTAGCTTTGCCTTATTTTAAAAATCTTTACAGAGGAATCTCAGTGTATTGATTCAGTGAGTGAGTGATGACGAAGTTTAAGGGCACAAGAACCAGAAATAGCTATACTGCTCAAGAACAAGGTGTAACTGTTATGTAGAAGTCTGAAAAAATTTTAAAAAAGATAAAAATTAATTGACAAGAAGGAGGGTCTAGAATAGAGAAGGGTTGCTGTGATTTCCAGGTAGTGCGTCACTCGTGCTTCCTAAAAACAGTAAATCCCATGGGAAAGGAAAAGATCCTTAGTATCCTCGAAGTCATGATTATCGTACTTAAAGAAGGCAAACACCCAAGGGCCTGAGTTTTAATTTAAAAATAATTAGATTACAAAAATAAAACTAAAAAATACTGTCAGAAAGTGTAGATAACGAGCAATAAAAATAAAAGTTAAAGAAAAGGAGATTAAATTTCAGTTATTAGATCATCAATAATGGAATAGTTTCCTCTCAATAGATTCATGTCCTCCTCTTCGAATTTTTTCATACTACTAATAACAGTTGCTTTCATCACCTATATTGATAACGTTTTCGATGATAGCTGCAGCGAAGCAGTTCCGCCTAAATCCACAAAAGATGATGACTTTGAAATGATAAAAGATGATGAATTTGCATTCTTTTTTTTTTTTTTTTTTTTGTGAAAATCACACTGAAAACACTAAGACTGAACTTGTTCTTCTCAAGCGTGCAATTAGTATAAGTAACAATAGGTGTAAGATCACAATAAAAAGTAAGAATGAAAGAAAAATTTATCACAAGGACACTTGAAACATTAACCCTATGGAACTGAACATATAAGAATGAGTTCAATATTAAACTACGCCGAAAAGGGTATCTGTTGAAAAAGTATCCACGAATTTAGAAATTCTGTGGAAACTGTACTATATTTTAAAAAGAGATATTTTCCCCATGACTATATGTAGGAAACATGCTAGGAGGGTTCAAAAAGTACCTAGCGTTGGTTGATAATTTGGTGTTACGGTTATATGCTGATATCCGTTAAATGGTACCGAAACGATTTTGACAATGACTGAAAGGATAATTTTGATTTAGCTTTCTAATCAAAATTTGATTGATACCAAGTAGAGTTTTCACCATGTATTAAACCCTGATTCATCATTTTATACCAGAAACCAAGCAACAATTGAAAGAATGATTTTTTCCCCATTAAAACTGGTCCTATTAGCCGGAAAAATTCTGGTGACGATATTTTGCAATACATAGGACGTTATTCTCATGGACTTGCTAGAAAAAGAAAAGAAGGGGGGGGGAGGCGAATGAGTTATTAAAGTGAGTTTCCCGACTTCCATTCCTAACATGGGTACTTTTTAAACCACCTTGTATACAAAAATTTTATCACATTTAGAATAAATTATATTATGAATATTTGTCGTTCGAAATAGGAAAGAAGAAAAAAATGCATCTTTTTTTATTCCAATTTTTCTATCAATAAGCAGAATGTTAGAGTCAGTGACAAAAACGTTAAAAGTGATGATGTCATAAAATTCGCAAAAAACAAGAGATTTGGCAATTGTAGGTTTGAAAAATAACATAAAATGAAAGATTTTTTTTTATTTGACTTCACTCCCCAGAAATTATTGTCCATAACAAATGCTTTTTGTTCCAGAGCTATTTCTTCGAACATAAAACAAGAGATCGTTTAGAAGAAAGAAAGAGGAAATTGACATTTTTAAAGCTGCCATATTTCCTCGGTTTAATTTCGTAAAGAGTTTTTAGAACAGGAGCAACAAAAACATAGTCATACTTTCTCATCCCTCTTCCCATCCCTATGAGTTCAGAGATTTGAGGAGGAGGGAAAAAAAAGCGAATCAAATATTCTAGGATGAGATATGACAACGATTATTTGAAGGAACATTTCTTTAAAATCATTTTTGGTTAACTCGCCGTGCTTGCGGTTAGTTTATGGGAAATAAAAACTAAATGTTTTTTTTTTCAGTAATACAGATAAGGAGATATTATTAAGGAGCCATAAAAATGATTCTACTGTTAGATTAAGTTATAAGAAAGAGAATAAAAAAGAGTTCACATGGCTTCCCTTCACTTTGGATTCTTTCGATAATTTTTATTGTTCGAGATTTTATAGGGTAATCAATTGTGGAAGTAATTTAAGAAATATATGTAAGTGTGATATATCCTTGCATATTTTGAAAGTTGTTCCTTTTATCAATAAAACGATGTTGATGACTGAGATGAAAATATTTCTTTCATATATATATAAACACACACACACACACACACACATATATATATCGAAAATTTATGAAAGAATAATTTAAAATGTTTAAAAAACAAAAATCCAGAAAGAAATGTAAAAATGATAGAAAAAATAAATGAAAATATGGAACCCAGCAAGTCGAAAAGCAATTTCGGGCTAAGGACCGAATAAGTGGGGTTAAACTAGTTTAATAGTACCAACCTTCCCCCTTTGCTACTTATGTTATATATATATACATATATATAAACATACACACACACACATTTATATATATATATATATAAATACACACACACACACACACACATATATATATATATATATATATTTAAACATATTTATATATATATATTTGTTTTGTGTGCGTGGCAAGGAAATAATTCAAAATAATTAACTAAATTTAATATAGAAGTAAATATTAAAGCAAAAGAACAGTTTTAAAAATTACAAAGAAAACAGACAATTAGTTTTTTATGATTATAGATCAAGTGCAAACAGGGATCTAACAAAAAATTTTAATTGCGTTATACACAGAACAAAAAAAAAAAAAAGAAAGAAAAAGTTGAACCACAAAACATTTAAGAGAGAGATAATTAAACTTAAACTAATACTAAGCCTATCAAAAATGGCTAAAAGATGAAGTTCAACTCATGAAGAAGTGCCAACCAATGCATGAAAAACAAAGAAAAGAGAGAAAAGAAAAGCCTTTAAGGAAAGGAAACTTAATATTCCGAAATTCTGAATTTAGTTGAAATCAAATACACAAACCAAAATTCAACAATGGAATAAAAAAAAAATTAAGCTAATATGACTCAATCAAACGAAAAAAATAAACTAAAAACTCTATCATTAAGACACACATAAAAAGTATTTCTTAAAATTAAGAAACTAAGTTCTTACCTTATAACTTAACTGTTTGTTCAGCTGAAACCGCTGAAACAAATAATTGATAGGTTGACAAAACTGAAATAAATATTTATAGAAAAATAATTACAAAACGAAATCGAAAAATTTAACATTTAAGAATTTAGTAATTTTAGACAAATATAAACTTTCTAAATTCGTTAGATATCAGGTTATTAAATTATGAAAAAATATATAATAAAAGATAATGTCACCCTTTAGTGGCAAAAATAAAAATTAATGCAAAAAAAATAAAAACAAAAAACTAACAATTAAAAAGTATTGTATAAGAAAGCTATTACAAAAAAACATTAATTTTAAATGTGTGTCAAAATTCAAAAATGTTTTTAAAAAATATATTGCGTATATTTTAACTCACATGTGTTACAAGAAAAGAAAAAATATATGAAAATAAAAAAAAACTTAGAACAATTAAAATTATATATATATATTAGAATATATATATATATATATCTATATATATATATTCTAATATATAATAGTAATATTGAAAATATTTATGTCATTTTAAAAATTTTGTTGCATATTAGCTAATTTGATATTTTTAAGTAAAAAGATTGTATAATATGATACGATATTTCAACTTAAATTGCTATCAAAGAATGGACCTTATTAATAGGGAAATAGTAGTTATGAAACTTGTCAAAAACATTATATACTAATAATCATTTTATTCACTATTATTCAATATATGTACTAATAACCATATTTTTCACTATTTTAAAAGTAGCATTTAAAAATTATGTTTCATAAGAGTTTACACAAGTTCTAATCAAATTTAAATATGATGAAGATTAGATTGATAAATCTGGCTTACAATCTGGGTTAATGTCAATTTGAAAACTGATTCCATCGTCGGAAAAATTCTGAATAATTGGAATTCATTACTGTACATAAAATTATGTGTATAAAAATGTAAATAGATATTAGCAACACTATTACTAGAAGAATCCTCCTGAGGTATGCATTTATTTTGTTTATAGTTTCTTACATTATGACTAATATAATTTTCTTTTAAAAAACTGTTAAAAATTTTAATTTTTCAAAAGATGTAGAATTATTAATTTTTTTATTTCTAATAACATTAACCAAGATAGCACTCATTAATTAAATCTTCTATATCTATTAAATTAAACAAATATTGAAAGTCACAGCTACAATTAGGGTAAATCACTTTTCGTTCTATATAATTAATAATTTCATAACTGTTTTAATAATGACAGTTTTAGTGAAAAGTTATATATATATATATATATTATATAAATATAAACTCATACACTCGCCCCACATATATATGTGTGTGTATGTCTAAGATAAAGCAATGAAATTATTATTAAAACTCACAAAAATAAGAGAACAATTAAAATCCAAAATCAACAAAAGAAAACATTTATAGAACTATGTAAAATAGATGAATAAGAATTGACTCAAATTGGAAACTAAATATATATATGTGTGTGTGTTTCAAATTTAATTAAAATTATTCACAAACTGAAAATGCGTAAAACCTTATTAATGTCTCAAATGAGACAAGTGTTTATTATTTAGTACTGACAGTCGACTTGAAATACTTCGAGCTAAAGCAATGCACATTATGAAAAAAAAACAAAAAAACTCAGTATTCCTCTGGCGAAAAGGGGAAGAAGAAATGTGAAATGCTTACACATAACAAATATCTCAATAAAAATAACGGCTATATAAGAAAATAGAGTTATATATGTAACAACATTGTGTCTTGAATATGTCTAAAAAATTTAACTGCACTTTCCATCTTCTACTTTTTATACCTACACTCTAGACGCGCTTGTTACTCATGCACCATTTTCTTTATATACCAATAGCACCCACTTGTACCATAAGAGTAATGTCTCTAGATATGTATATATCTCAAAAAGGTAAAAAAAAAATTGCTTGTATCGTCTCTTTTTAAAAAAAAATATTTTTGCAGAGCTTTTTGAAGCTATTTGAGTTTTTGCGTGAAAGTTTTTATTCGATATTTGTTCATGTAAAGTTAATATTGAGTTCTATTTCGTGTCTTAACTTGAATAATATTCTTGTATGGTTTTCAGTCGATTATGAGGAATAACAATATTTAGTGTAACTATTGGAAACAGCATTAATTTGCGTTTCAAAAGATTGTGTGCCCTAAAGTTTTGAAACGCTCAGAATAAAATTAAATTTCAGTGAACTGTAGTAAACATTTAATCCAAAAAATCTAATTCTGCTTAATAAATTACAAATAAGAAAGTGTATCATCCTAAATGCAAAAGTATATATTCCTAAACTCGTGACATATTAATAAAGATCTATACTTGGACTAACATAGACCTTTTTCTTCTTTTCGGAATATGTTAACACTACTTCAAAGCTACCTCCAAAAACAATATCAATACTTCAAATTTTAATGTGTAAGAATTATGTTGACCTTTAAACAACAAAATGAAAAAAGCTGACGATTCTGGAATAAAGACTCAAATTTTATTTTAAAAATTGAAATAAAACCAAACGAAACAAATGTAATAGAATACAATAAATTATTAGGGCTATGGATGAATTATGATTTGCTGGTATTAGAATTAAATCAAGCACTTTTAATTATTTTTGCCGCGGGATACAAAAGCTGCCAGTGCAACAATTCACAACAAATGAGAAGTCGTATTTGATGTCAACCGATCGTTGTATGCAACATTCATATATGTAAGAATTAAGGACTATTTAATCCACTAAGTGCCTTACTTTAATTTAGATATAAATTGTAATCCAATATACGAGGGTGCACAATAAAATGTTAATTATTACAGTGAAATAGCAGAGATATCTACATATGATCTTTATGTACTTAGTGTTGTAAATCAACTTTTAATAGATTAAATTTTGATTTATTAGGTTGTAGAAAGCCGTATTTTAAAGTCACATTATAGAGATGATGATCTTTGAAACATCAAGAAACGCTGATAGATATGTATTATTCAGGACGGTGAAAGAAGACCTAAGAATAGTAAAAAATTACAGTTCTATCACGATTATTTTTAATAATAAATTAAATTTATGAATATTCTGAAATAATAATTAAAACTTTGCGATATTGCTTCATTGAGCTATTGGATTACATCAATTCAAAGCTTACTGAAACTATATAAACGAACAAGTATCATAGTAATTTAAAACATCACGTTAATAAGACCTTCTTAATATATAGGATAAATTTTATCAACTTATCTCGTTTATTTCTAAGTAACATTAACAATTTTACGATAGCCTCTAGTATTAATGAAATTAATTACAAATGAAACCACTTTTTTTCGAATAATAGTGAACATCGGATGCAATTTTGTTTGGTGCGTTATTTCTCTTTAACCTTCAAGTCAATCAGTGTTTTACAGTCTGGATTTTATCCAAGATTTGACATCCTGAATGTCGGGGTAAATTCACCTTAATTGGATTTCGAGCACAAAGTCATCAAGTGCTACATGAGAAAGGTCTGCGATGACGCAGTGGACATTGTCGCAAGCTAGTGACCGGCATTGTTTCGTCGAGTTGTGAATTCATGTCCTGATGCCATTGAAGAACCACCGTGCAGAGGAACTGATGCAAGTTAAATCTGATCGAAGTCCCAACTCCTCCTTATAGCATGTTGTGGAAATTTAGAGAGGGTGATGACAGCGCAGAAGTCATCCCCATCACTTAATCGAGATTCAAAATTACGAGGTCCTCTCTCGTGTTGTTTCTAAGTGCAACAATTAATCAATTAAAGTCCCATAAGCACATAAGATTATCTTTGGAGAAACGCATGTCTTTCTCCACCGCAAGCCACAATGCTGAGTGTGTTCAACAATTTATGCGCGTTGGTAGAGCTTTCAACAATGGATTTAGCGTAGAGATTCTTAAAAAGACTATGTGAAACAATCTGATAAGAACTAAAGAAAACGGGCAGGGAATGGTTGTGTTTCGGACATGACAATGCCGTGATCTTTGATTATAAAAAAGGACATTGGCTTGAACAATTTTACCACTGTGGAAAATTTGGTCCAAATTTGTACAAAATTTCCACTCTTGTTCTTTTTATCTAACACCATCGGATTCTTACAGGTTTTCGTGGAAAAAACTGATTTTACGACACAATTTTGTGCAATCAATATAGGTGATGGAAAATGTAACGAAACAGTTGAGTGTACTTTTCAAATGGTTTCTATGAGCTTTTAAAGCTGTTATGTGATCAATGGAACCAGTTTGTATGTGAAAGAGGACAGTACTTCAAAGAAAAATAGAGAAAAAATACTGTACATATTTTCAACAAATTGTCATTGACCATTATCATGAGTTTTTGGATTTTATTACGTATACCTTTAAGAGGTTGCATGTGGCATTAAGTCTAAACAATGGGTATAGATAATAAAGGAGATAATAAATGAGAGAAAAAGTAATAAAGGTCATCTTTATCTTAACTAAATGGTAGGAAACAATGATGAGTGTATACACTCAAAAAACACTTAGACCCAAATTTACAAAAATATACTTATATTCTCTCTATATATAAGGTTTTACACATACTCTCATGTAATTATTTAAAACAGAAAAGTGACTATAAAGAGGTAAAGGGTAAGACTATATGTAATGTTTACCTTTCTTCAATAATAATAATGACAACAGTATTGTCTTTAGAATTTATATATATATATATATATATATATATATATATATATATATATATATGTATACTAGTGTGGGAAACTTAAGCAACTTTTCAGATTGTACGTAATTCCGAAACAAATCAACTAGATGACGTGAAATTCCCACTACAGAGGAACAATGTAGCAAAATAGACAAAAAACAAATTATACTCATGTATTATTGAACATAGCGTACAACGTTTTTATTGACAGAATGGCGTTATAGAAAATACATTGTCTGACCATGAGGAAGCACAAAAACGGAAGTCTCCAAGTAAAGGATAAGCAAAGGTTGCAAGACACCGTCTGTTCATTCTCAATACTAAACTGTACAGCGGTTCTTGAGGTAAAGCTCAATTGAAATAAATCAAAAAAATTAGTGTTTTCAACAAAAGATTTAATTTTTTTATATGTTTTAGATCTTATTTTTTCTAACATCCAAACCTACATTAAATTCCGCCTCCTATTTTTAACTCAGATCCTACGCTCTCATTAAAGTATACCTTTCTCTGCCATCTATCACTTGAGAATTAATTCAAACGGCCAAGGGTCTCTGCAAAGATATTCTTTTAAAAGAGCCTGTTTAATTCATTTGAAGATGTATTACGGCTTGTGGGACGGGACAGGGACAAATATATTTTAGGGAGTTAGGTTCGGATAATAAAAGCGACTTTTGGACACGGCCCATTTTTCAACCTCTTCAATCCTTTGAGCGACCCGGAATTCAAACTGACACTCGACCAACCCTCATTTATCAAGTTTGACAAATGGGATGCTACGGAAGAATAGCAGGAGGGAAAAAAACTGTGTGAAAATCAGTTTTTTTTTTCATCTATTTTTTTGTTTTATTCATCTGCTTTCCGATTCGTAAAAAGTAAGGTTTGGAATGAATGAATGAATTTCCTTTCCTCTTGATATTTTTACAATTTTTTTTCTCTCGTTGTTTCGTTTTGCTTTGGTTTCCCGAAAAGGATGGTTTTATGTTAGCATAATATTCCCTGAGAAAACGCTTCTAGTATTTTTTAGGTTTCATGTAAAAAAAGAGGTATTTTTGCATTTTGCAATATAATATCGTGATTTATGTTTGGGATATCTTTCTTTGAAACTTTGATTAGATCCCTTTCATTCATTTCAGCTTGTTGGTTTGTTATCTTTCAACATTTATGTGATATTAGCTTATTAACGAAGAAATATGTTCAACAATAAATGTTTCCAAAAACCTGTTTATTCTAATAAATAATGCATATGAAGAAATATTTAGATAAAACTAATTTTTGAGTACTTCTTACTTCGTTGCTTGATGCAGCCTTTAGGGATATCAAATAATTTTATTTGTTCTTATTATATTTATCAAACTCAGTGTAACTCTAATTTTTTTTTATAAATGGTTAATTTTTTTTTTATAAATGGTTAATTTTTTTTTATAAATGGTCATACCAGAATTATTCAATGATCACAAAATATTTAACATTACAAACGATTTAATTAGATATTTATTATAACCTGGAATTCTCTCTTCTGGTTCTATCCAGAATTATGAAGGCTTAAAGCTCCCTACAACAATCTATTCTGAAATTAATATGAGCTGATAAGTAGAGTTGAAAGTGCAGGATTAAAAATTTGGCGAGAAAGGAGCTTTCGTTAAAGGGGCACAAAGTTTTAATGAGTTATAACAGTTATGAATGTAACACTGGTAAACAAAATTTCTTTTCTTCATTAATAAAGTGACGATTTTTATATTGTATGGGGTGTTCAAAATAATATTTAATTAAAAATATTCCATTACCCATGGATTTTTAAGAAATTCAAAATCTTGCAAATGTTAATTTTATAACATTTATTCAATAAATTTACAATATAAATTTTGTTATTTGGCATTTTAATATTAATTTAGGATTAAATTGACATTTGTTAAGATCAAAAATCGTATATAACTTTGGAAGCGTTTCGAATGTTCATCGCTTACACTTACCATACTTTCAGGGGGGGGATTAAACGAGAAGCCACAATATGAATTTTCAATGACATTGAACATCTTGAATTTTTGTAATTTTTTAACTTGCCTTTAATTTTAGTTTCATAATTCGATCATTTTCTATGAAATATGTTACGTTTCTAAAACCAATCTCATCTTTTATTTCTAAATCTATTAATTTAGATTCAAACTTTTTGTCCATCATAAGGTGCCTAATTTGTGATGCAACGAAAATACCGACCTTAATTTTTGCATAGCTTAGCTGTTCTTGTAAGTATTGAAATCCTCGCCCCTTTCTTTCTTCATTGCTTTAATGAAAATTTTCATCGGTACCAATTTCATGAGTAAACATGAAATAACTTTCTTTTCATCGATCACAAGAACGTTTTTGGATATTTTTCATCAGGAATATATTGTTTGCAATCTGGTAACTTCTTGATATAATGCTGATGTTTTGCTCGGCTGTCCCATTCACATAAGGAACAGTGGTATTTCTTAAAACCTATATCCATACCGGCGATTTCATGAAGCAATATCTTCATATTTTCATGATTCTATTATTAAGCCGGAATATGCTATTGAAACAGGCAATTGGACATTTTCACTTTTCAGTAACACGGTCTTCAAGCTGTAATTTGAGCCAATGATGAACCATTACAATTGTTCCGAGTTAAACTGATAATTGAAAGCAGATATTAAGCCGCTCATGTCATTCAAATAACATAAATCACCCTTTTTGGGCAAGAAATCCTAATACCTCTCATGTTGATATCGGTAAATGGATTGTTAAGTGTTCTTTGGGAGGAAATTTTAACCTTGCAATCATAATTCAAGTAATTTTAAGGCTTTTTTTTTAATAAATTTAATTCTATCAGTTGAAGTAGATGAAGTTTCAATTTCATCAATGCTCGTTTTTTCTGCTACATCTCCTTATGTAAAATTTTCCCAAGGTTTTGGGTTCTATTAATAATTCATCACTATGAGATGCTGAGCGCATTCCTAAATGTAAGTTCGGGTGCTTCAATTTATGTATTGCAGATAATTCTTTAATTTTCATGATACAAAACTAGCACTCGTTTATATGATCCCTTGTTTTGCTCAATATCATGGGAAAATCAAATGGCATACTCTGTCTTGTACCTCCCACCTACGCAAATAAGCGTTTGATGCATCGTGTACAACAAGAATTAGGTGCGAATGTTTTTATCTTGTTCACCTTATCTGACTGTCTTTATTAGAAGCGTAAAAGAGCATGGATGCTTTTTCAAAGTTAGCTCATCACACACACAGGAAAAAGAATACGCTCCATTAACACAATCTTTGGACTTTTTTCAATTCCAGAAAGAAATGTGGTAAATTTGAACAAAATTATGCAAGACAGCAAAAAAATAATGATACTCACGCGCCGAAAGTCATTTTTCACTTGCCTTGGCCTTGAGAGAAAGTAAAATGTTACGGGACACCTAGTGCCATCTACTCTAGGTCGCATACATAAAATTTAGCGTATTAAATTTTGTTCCTACTCTCTTATTACTTGTTTTATTGCTATAATAAGTATAAAAATGCATCCGTGGAGCGAGCGTAAGTAAAAGAAAGTAATATAGCTATAACTGCTATACGTTTGCCTACATAATCCGAAACTTACAAATAGCATTCCTTAACATTGGAGTGTGATAGGAATATTTCAAAGCACATATTCTTTTTCAACACCCTGAAATTTAAAAGAAACACCCAAAGTACATTGAGGAACAAAAAATTCGATAAGACTGATTGTTCAGTGTTATTATCGAATCGTATTTCTAAGATTTTCTTTTATTTAGTGAACGTCTATCTGAAACTACTTGAAGGCTATAAATATATCGATACTTACAAAAAATTAAAAATATCGAAACTGATTTTTCCTTTTCGAAGATTCACGGGATTTGTAGTTAAGTGTGAATGAAAAGAATATTCAAATGCGGAAAGTATTTCCAATTATTTTTAAGATATTTTATCAATGACATCACCCACTGAAGCTAGATAACAAATGTAACTACAATACAACAAAAATTAAGGCAGAATTTAAACTACGAGATTACCATTTTTAAAAATTCATTTCAGTAAATTATAGTTTTGAAAACGCTTATATGACAGAATAAACAAGCGATTTTATTCAAACAAGTACAATTTATTACTCTACCAAACTAGTTTACGAAGAATATAAAATGAATCATCCAAATGAAATTTTGAGAGTACAAAGATTAATTTGAACTTCTAATAATGGTTATTGGTTAGCATATTTTTGAACACTCATCTAATGACGAAGGTGGCCTCTCAGACACATTTATTCTCTCTCCCAATTTTCACACCACTACGAGGTCCGAATGAACATAATGTGCAACAGCCCAAATTGCACCTCAAGACATTCTTGAGCGTAGTAAAATTTAAAAGATTTAAAATCATAATGTTAGAATTTCCAAACACAATATTTGAACTTATAGTGCAAAAGAAAAAATCTAAGTTAAAGTGTAAAATAAAGATTCGATGTATTGTTTTCTACATCAAAAATGATTCTAGATATATGAAATAATAATCCCAGCATTCAAATACAATGTTGGGTTTATTTACATAAATCTTGTTTGGATATTCTTAAAAGTGACTACACAAACAAACACAAATCAGTTTTTTGCAAAATCTTTCCAGAGTTATGTTATCACTTTTTACCTAGCTACCATGACCGAAAATAAATGTTGTAACTATAAATAATTTGTTTTTTGATTATTATAATCTTTATGGAGAATACAGAAGTTTATTCATGATTTATTGTATGACAAATTTTTCCATTAAACTGAACATACCCATTAATTTTATCAATCATTAATAGGTTTTTCGTACGCATTCAGTGCTAAGTATTAAAATGTGCAATTAGCGATTGATATTTATGATTAATCATTTTTGCAAATTGATCTACTCATCAATACTTGAATTAAAATGTTTTGTTTATGATCTCTGTCAGTAACGTAAGATTTCATCTGGTTTTTAGTATCCTCAAATATTAATTTTAACTCCTTTCCATCTAGCACATAAAATAACATTTGTCTCTCGTAGAAATAGGTTTGATTATACTAATTAGCAGAACTAAACAAACTTTATATAATTTGATTATACTAGTTAGCAGATTTAACAGAAACAAAGAAATTTAATTATTTAACAATAGCCAGCAGCTTAGAGTGGCGAACACAGTTCATTGGTATGTGCATGAACGTCACTCCACCCAAACCAGTTTCCGCTCAAACATTCAAAATTAAAACAAAGAAGTTACCATTGTGCTTCAGATAAATACTGGATAGATGGCGTGGGAGTAACATAATACAAAATAATTAATTTGCACAAATTACGTATTAATGAGAATTGGACAGAAATTTAACTTTCAGATAAGTGAAACACAATGAAAGACAGTTAATAATGAAAATACCATTGATTTTAATATGAGATAAATACTTGTTAGATGGCACTAGTGTGTAACAGGTAATAAAATTATTTCTTACAAAATAATGAAAGAAATTGAACATAAACATATAGGTGAAACATAAATAAAACATAATTAATAAAAAAAGCTGTATGAAAAGTTTTGCAAAGAACAACCACCCAAGGTGTGCTTTTTTATAATTATTATTAAATTACTCAATTAAATGTAAGAATTAAAGTAAATGAAGAAATATCGAGAAAAGAACTATAGTAAACTTTTCCAACATTAAAATTAATGCAAACAAGAAATTATAAAATTGAATATATTTAAGCTAAATGTAATTAAATTAAAGCAAACTATCAAAAATTGAAAAGTTATCTGTTACGCCAAAAGTTATCCGACAAAAACAGTAGCACCTCGTATGGCTATCAAAATGGCTACCTCCAGAGCTATCTTAAAGTTCTGAAAAATGTTATTCATTTTCAGTCATATCTTGAATCCTATTTACGTATGATTTAAGGTAATGCATAAATTGATCAGAAAATAAAATACTTAAGTTTTATATTTTTTTCTCTTAAATCGAATAAAAAAGATGGGAGGAAATTTATTACGACATATTTTTGAAAATTAATTTCATTAGTTGTGAAAGCAGGCATCAAATATATATTACATATATTTTACTTAAATCCAAGAGAAATTTATTATGACGCATTTTTGAAAATTAAGTTCGTTACTGGTGAAAGCAGACATCAAAAATATACATAAAGGCAAGATAAATTTTGCTCAGCTACGACACTTTTGGGCTAACTAAATCAATCACTTCTTGAGTGGCTAATAATAGTACAAATTGATCCTAACCCTAGTTCTTGATTTCAGTCTACTTCAGTGCTTTTAGATATACAGCAAGCTCACGAAACTGAATAGAAAACTTCGGCGTTATGCATAGTAGTACCACATCAGACAACATACTAACAAGATTCATCTGTATATATTTTCTTGAGAGATCCCCCTTCCCGTATGTGACTCTGTCTATCAAAAACACTCAACAACCCCTAGGCAGAGCGTACTTTAAATTCATCCTCTCTCTCCCTATCCAAATACTTTCTACAACTCTTCAAGTTATATATCTTAACTCCCAACTTTAGGGGCTTTTGAGTACCTCGCACACTAATATCGTTTTCAAACGTTGGGTGAGTTTCCTCCTTCCTAGTTGGGGGAGAGTTTCCGCTCTGAAGAAATGGTGGTAGGGTGGTTTTCGTACGAAATATATGCTTTTTTTTTCGGTGAGCAAAGATGTGGATTGAGAGAACAATAAAATAAATCTAAATTCTCCGACAGAAAATCGATTGTAAGCTTGATTTTCAATAAAGGAAAAGGGGAAGTTAATTCGCGGAACCATTCTGTTAAGTGGAGGATATTTATGTGGGTAATAAAGCGCCGTTCGTACATTTTCTTCTAGTAATGCCTCTTTATCTGTTTTGCTAGATAGAGAAAGAATGGATTTTATTTTAAATTTAATGTATCCTTGATACTTCTCTACCTAATCTTTTATCTGTAATGGTTATCTGTTTATATTATTTTATTTTATGTTCTTGGAACAGGAATTGTGTATGTTAAAGGAACTTTTATTTTATTTATAGGCATCATTTGAAAATGTATAAGAGTTGAATGAAAGATATGAATTATGTTGTCAACCACTGGTAAGAACGATCAGAAATAACCTATATAAATGATCAAATAGCATATATTTCTTCCTCAAGGAATTACATAATAATTTACAAAAAGGTTATTAAATGTGATGTTATAGCATTTATATATATATATATATATATATATATATATATATTGGATAAAATCCCAATTCTCTATATTGTGTAGGTATCCTATAACACTTCTAGTCTTTCCTCTTTATGTTTAATCTAATCACAATACCTAAATTTTTACTTTAGTTGGAACACACATAAATTAATTGAAATAGTCAGTTATATCCAACATATCTCTACTAATCTTCAAATAAGGAGGGGCGTTCTCCATAGTTAAATCCTTATCCGCGAGAACTAGCAACTTCTGAAATCTGCCAGAGAATACATTTAGGGAATAGATGTGATTGCCTCTTTCCATTGCTCCGACAGTGTCAAGTCCTAATTTTATCACTATACACTCAAGAAGACTTCCGCGCACATCACACTAACATCTTTCTTATTACTGTAACCTTATTATAATTCAATTTTTTGTTGCTTTAATGCTACTTAATTACTTCTTAATACAATTTTACTTCATTTTTAAAATCACATTTCATTTGATTTGAAAGAATCAGAAAACTTAAATATAACCTCAGATGTTAGTCGAAGACACAATTCGCGAATATCCCAAGTATTTACTTATTTCATAAGAAGTTTTTTTTCACTCTTTCTTTCTTTTTTTAAAAATTCAATCACTTACGATGCCAGTTAAAAAATACCTGTGTTAGAAAAGGGTAACTTATAATATCCATTAAACGTTTTTCCTTCCTCTAAGAAGTCCATGAGTACCATGACCTTCGTATCTTGAAAAATTGTTAGCATAACTTATCAGTCGATGATTTCGCCTTTTTTGGAGCAGATTCATCGGAAACGACCCATTGTTGTGATGGTTGCTTGGTATCCGGTGGTTAATGATAACTCTTGGTCTTATCGGCGCTAACATTTCAACACGGAACTCAAATATTGATTTGGTAGCAAATGAAAGAATGTTCTTTGCCAATTAACAGATGGCTGCATACACTTATAACACGCTTTGGCAAACAGGTGCTTTTGAACTACCTTAGTATCTTTTATAATTTCGGGTAAACATATTAACAATTTTCAACGCAGCATAAATCTGTAATGACTTCATTTCAGTAATCAGTTTATGGCCATGGTAGCCTAGAGGTTATGGTCGCTGCCTGCTATTTCCATTGAGTCGAGTGATCGAGCCCTGGCTCCACTTTCGACTCGGCGAGTAGTCGCGAGTGATGTACATTAAATCTGTTGAGGTTCAAAGTCCTCGTTGGCATGGTATGGAAATTTTGGAGAACCAGCTGAGGTGTCGTCCTCGTCGCTTGATCTTGTTTCAGAATAACGAGGTTGACCACCAATAGCCCTCGTGTAACTTCTCAATAACCAATCGCTATCAGTAATCACTTTAATTCGCTACACGCTCTAAAGATTTTTGGATGCTTTGCATTTTTTCTACGTAAAAGAGATTGACATTAAACATAAATAATTGCTCCCCCTCTCTCTTAACGTTTAATTTTACTAGTTTTTTTTAATATTTTAAAAATAATTATAATATAAGTTGTCATGAAGTATGAAGCCCATACAGTATAGGAACCATATAATTACGATACACACTCATTGTCATGAAAATTTGTGCATCAAGAAGTAAAAATGGGAATGTTGTGAAGCATGACTTAAAGTTACGTGTCAGGTACATATGTAAATGATTAGAAATGCAGCGTGATTGCACATTGTGTAATACCACCAAAAGGTGTTGAACTTCTTTCTCCTTGGATTACAAAACAGGTAAACAGAGCTTTTTTGCATGTATTCAATTTGTTATAGATGAACGCTTTTTATCTATAGATGCCATTACACCGCCATCGGAGACAATTTGAGCGGCTATTAAGATCGAGAGGGAAAGAATCATAGGGATGATGGAAACCGAGGATTCAACTAGACGAATAACTCGCCACCTAGGTCGTTCTGACTTAACTGTGAGGAGGTGTTAGGACCAGTGGACGAGAGAGAGGTCTGTTACACAGCGACCAGGCTTAAGAAGCTCTCGACAGACCAGTAGTCGAGAAGACAGTCACATTATGCGACACGCGCGCATAGCGCCAAATACCTCATTGTCCAACATCCATACACAAGCAGTACCTTCATTGAAGTAACTATCCGTGCGGAGAAGATAGAGTTCAATCTGCTGAGTTTTGCAATGGCATCCTTTCAAAAATCAAGAGATGTTGAAATAAATGTATTAGACAGGATGCTGGCTATGTAAAGGTCTTAATAATAATAAATAGAAATTTAAGTTTCTTTCTCAAATATTTTTCGTTATAATTAAAACCTTACAATACCTACGGGTAATAAAACTTATGGGATACTCTGGATTAACTACTTCAATCTACTGCATCTTGATACGAAATAAATCGTCTAATAACTAATTAAGAATATTATGTACATAAAAATCGATGAATATGCGGAATAAATTTTATTCAGTGGAATATTTTTTTCTTCGTAGTAATGAACTTTGGTGATACTCTCTCATACATACGTTTTCAAATCCACTATTGATCTTGAGGGAGTGATGTATGTACAAATTAACTTACTCTATCCGATTAAGAGCGAATATGAATAAACAAACGATCATTAAACAGACTGCTTTTGTTATTACTCAGAAACAAATCACATTTATTTAATAATTAAATGATATATTATCATAAAAATGTGTTGTTACTGAATAAACAAAAAATGTATTAATTAATATTTAACTTACTTTTGTTGAAATGCTTCGATGATATTTATCACGGAAACAAATAATATGTGAGTAAAGGTAATGCAATAAGGAACTGTACTGGGGGAAAGTAGGTTCATAAATATAAATACACCAATTTCATCTAATTATCAGAGAATATAAGAAAAATATCATTGTTCAAATATTTTCTGAATGCATATATATATAATTTAAACAAACGATTCATAACAGTTAATATGTGCATTATAAGAATAATATATGATTACCAGACAAACAGTAACGCAATAATAAAGATGGAAATTCTTTATGCAGAAACCTCTTAAACATCATTAACACGAAAAAAGAAATTATATGAGCCATAAAAAAATACAACCAGAATCTTTACTTGGAGAAAAAAGATTCATAAATATAAATAAACTAATTTCATTCAATAAAGGAGAAAATGTAACCGGTGAGAAATATCATTGACAATACAGTTTGTGATTACATACATAAATTAATCAAACAAGTGATTCATTGATAGTTAAATTTAATATGTTTTTTCATATCATGTCATTTGTTGACTTGTAGCCATATAATGTTGCTACAACAACATTATATAGTTACAAGAGTGTAATAATAAGAAAATAAAATCTTCACACGACATAAACCTAAAAAATCATTATTACGAGAACGAAGAATGTATAACTTTTGAGATAAAAAAAATGCAAACAAACGGACATAGTTTGTAACAGTATAAGTATTACTCAATCAAAAACAATTTTTTATTTATTAGATAAAATATTACAACAACATATGGTTACAAATCAAAGTAATAAGGTAGTAATAAAGACAGAAAATCATCGTACAGAAACTCTTCAGAGAGCATTATTGATAAAACAGAGGATATGTGAAACAAGATAATAGTGTCATGAAAACTCGTATCAATGAACATTTCTCAAAAGAAGATAGCATAAAAGACTAAATATTTTCTTCAAGGTAATAGCAAATGTTATAATACAGATTGATTGATTTCAATGTAATGTCAATAATAAATAAATTACAAAAGTTCAAGTAGCTGTACAAATTTTACTTTAATCAATATATAAAAATTAATTAATTAATTGCTTTTATTAAATGGGTCAATAATAATGAAAAATAGAAAAGTTTTAGTTTCTTAAACATCGCCAAAAAGATCAAAAACAATTTAACTAATTTCCAATTTGTTTCGAAATTTTAACCAGATATATTTCGGGTGTTTAGGCTCTTGTAAACTAAAGATTAGAAAATTTTAATATCATGAAAAGAAGACTGCAGTTAATTAAGGAATTAAAAAAAGTTAAGAAAATCGGAGAACTGGTATTTGAATTCTGTTCTTAGCTTCAGAGAAAGAAAATTTTCGATTGTTTTCGTGGCCTATAAATGTAAACTAACACTGCAGAATAATCCCTTTTTTTTTTATCCCTTGAGCCAAAGTCGGTTCGAAATTCCCCAGATGAAGAGCAAATTAAATATACTGGAAAGTTATGTCCTTTTGTGAAGTGAAGACTAACATACATCTTTCTTTTCCCTTAATAATATTTATTGCATAATATAACTTCCATCGCTACTTATGTTTCCTGGCCAGCGAAGTGGTAATTTGTCAGTAAAAGTTTCGAAAACTGCTTTACATTTAGAGATGAACTAAAGCAATATTTAGTACATATCTACTCCCGTTCTTAACTTTTTCCCTACCTAAAATTCTTATAGGAAGAGAAACAGGTGATATTTGGAGGGAGGACAAGTATGGGAGGGTGAATTCGACAGAATTTTCAGTCTAGCTCTGCGAATATTTGAGGAGTCGTCTAAGTAGCATGTAATCTGGCATTATTGTGATACAATATGATGAATTTCCTATTGAACATTGACGGCTTATTTTCTTTCAATGTTGTGTTTAAATCATTCATTTGCTGCCAGTATCTCTCAGAATTGAGTATTTTACCAGGTTTCAAAAACTCGGAATGTATTAGTCCTTGCATGTCTTTTCGTGTTAGAACGGCTCAAGCTCTGAATAGACGTGGAGGAGGCAGGTTCACCAAATGCTTTTTTCCTTACAATGTTTTCGTCAGTAATCCACTTTTTAATACCAGCTATCATCCGGTCTAAAAAAAATCTTTTAATTCTGAGAAAGCAGTGATTTGCATATGATAATTCGATTAAGCAAATTTTTCTTACTTGACTCATTAGCCACCCATCTGGAATACTTGTAGACCAGTCGTAATTTCCCGTCCGAAACGGATTTAAATATTATTAAATGTATAAAAAATTTATTATTTTCTTTCATCTCACACTCTGTAATCCACTTACACTCAGGCAGAGTGTGTAGGTAGACTTTACTTACACTCACACTCGGTAATCAAAACTCAGGTAAAATTCTGAATGGCTGCTATGTAGAGAAACTGTAAGGATAATAAATAAAAATTAAATTTCTATCTTAATTTGTTGTTTCAAATAAAAAATTTGATTGCATTTAATACAATTTTATCATGTCCTTGATAATAATAAAAACTGTAAAATATTGCTGGCAAATTCAGCCTACGGCTTCCTGAAACCAAACAAATTAATATTACAGCTTCAATTATCAACGTTAAGAACATAAGGTTCAATTGATATGGAGAATAATATTTTTCAGATATCTCGGTTATTTCAGAGTATTAATAAATCCTTTACAATATCCCCATCGCAGAATCTTTTGATCTTGCAAAAGGGTACATTTTTTCCTCTTAAATATCTGAGTAATTGTAATGGAGTTGAAAGACTGTTTATTAGTCTCCACTTTGGATCAGAATAATGATAATAAGTATAATAACAGAACGTTTAATCAACTAAACAATTGCAAATATTTGTTTTTCTGTAAAAATCCACCAGACAATAGAGATAGTCACAGCATACAACTTTAATGAAGACACTTCTAGGAAGAAATGACAAATCAGAGCGAGTTTTAAAAAAAGAGACTAATTATAATTCAAAAATAAAATTGAATCAGAATATTCTATTATTTGGTGTATTTCATATGTAATATAAAATTTTAAATTTAAAAATAAAATAATTTTTGTCTGAAACATCGTACAAAGTTATATTTTTAGCTAAATGTGTTAAATGAACCGTAATACATCTAAAAAGTCTTAATCGATTTATCTCAGAATCATTTGTTTAGCTTCCTCAACGGCTGGAAGTCTTGCATTATTTTCAATATTGTTTGGATAAAATCATATGAAACAGAGAAAATAAAAGAAAGCTTAAAATCTGAATAATTTTATTTTTTCTCGAATTCGATTCGAAAAGTCTCGTATGTTTTTGTTCATTTTACATTTGTAAGCAGGAAAATATTAAAATTAATAATTGTAATAATTTTAAGCATTTAAAACAATTTTTAATGCATATAACATAACATGATAAAAGGTTTTGCCTGGAAATTCTCTTTCCTTCCTACATGAACACCTAACAGGAAAATTGCATTTACAGTTCAAAATAAAAAAAAAATACCATCACTCAATTATTATTTTCCAAGGGAATTACTACAATTACACGAACCTTAACATTTATTTACATTCTCTATGTGATTAATTTGATATTAAAAGCATAAATGGTACGAGTAGAACAGTAAAACTGACAGAAAAATCAGATTGCCTGAACGTCCATCAGGCATATCTGTAAAGGCACGAAAACAGAGGCCACACTGTGTACGGGCAAAACGAGAATATTATGGTTAAGCTTCTTTTACAAAAGAATGAAAACGATTTCAACCGTAGAAATGAAAATCTTTCAATATGGTGAAAACTCTCCACCTTCTTGTTACTAAGATGGATATAGAAGAAATTGCCACTCTTCTCTCAGATTTTAAAAACGGGAACGATCTCCCCCTCGAGTGACCCCTAATGAGTATCTAATGACTTGACTTTCAAAGAATCGTCCGGGTTTCAGAAATAAACACGCCCTCTCCTTACGTATGGAATAAATAATTGAAACCTGTGGGGGAGATTGCAGCTTACACGGGGGAGGGTAGGAACCCCATGAGGATCCCCTAACTCCTTTTCAATGTTCCAATGCCCTTGTAAAGAAGTCAGACAGACAACAAAGCAGAGCTAATTAGGGTTAGCGTTCAAAGTGTGACTAAAGTGCAACCCTAAACGTGATGATGCTCTAAGTGGCGACTTAGATTTGAGAAAGCGTCAGATTATCTTAATGCGTTTAATTTAACTTTGAAACAAAGTTAATAAAGATGGATTAAGACTCGAAATTGTTTTCGAGGAAAGTATACAAACTATACTTTATGAATTATAAGTGCTCTTAATCAGTACTACAGAAGTATCATAGTGTTAAGGTAGAATAATTATTCCAAAAAATTAAGTGAGAAAATTGATATTTAATTACACTGTTTTAAAAACCGTTATTATTTTTTTTTTAGAAAACATAGAAGTAAAGAAGTGCTAAGATAATAGGAAACAGTTAATGTATTATTTATAAATTAAATATTTTGCTAATTTAGGAAATCAATTACCAGTCTTTATATCAGTCCTTTAAGATGATTGTTTGATATAAAAAATAAAACGCATGTTTTTCACTTAGTTTACGCATGTTTTAAGTTTTCGCGGTATCTAATTACAGATACAGCAATGAATTAATATTTAGTATCTAGATTGTGCTAAAAAGTCTTTTTATCTTATTATATCTGAATGATTGAAAACACTTAGAGTTAATGCAGGGTACGAAGAAAGACAGCTTAGAGCAATTGACACTAGAAAATACTAATGTGAGTAGCCTTGACGAATTCAATTACTATTTTCCCTTGTAGATCCTATTGTCTACAATCTTGATTTAGCAAATGTAATATTGATCTTATGGAATAACAAATTATCTTCTCAAATTTGCATTGATTGAATATTTATAATTAAGGATAAATAATGTGGAAAATTTTCATACATTTATACTTTAATTCCTTAAGTTTTTAAAGTATTTTTTTGTTTAGTTAAGAGAGTTTTCGTTAGTTTTTTGGATACAAAAATATTTAAGAATCGTAAAGAAATATGAAAGGTTTTCTCATTTAAAAATATTTCTGATTGATTTCACGACTCTTTCAAAAAAACACAATAATCTAGATTTTTGAGAATATAATAATAAAGTCAATAGGTTGTGAACTTAAATGCTACAAATTTCGTATTTTTTAACAACATTTATTCTCAAAAATTAAAGGATAGTTTGCTGTTTTCATAGATGCGATATTCATGAGAATTCGATAAACAAATTCCTAGAAAATTTAATTTCAAAATTATAAATACATTTACCACACCATTAAGAAAAGTATATTTATTCGATTTTTTTCTAAAAATGTGCTTTTTTCAAAAATTTGATACACTTTATTCAGTGTTGAAATTTTCCACTCTCTAATAGGAGGCTATTTAATATACAATGAACGTAATTTTTTCTAATTAACCCTTGCTAATTTTAGAAGTAGCACAGTGCTTGTATAAGATTTAGGGAAACTTCCAATAATAAATTCTGAATTTTTGAAAGTTTTTTAATTTTCAAATTTTAAAGCAACAATTATGTTCAGTGTGTAAAATGTTTCTTTTATAAATACTCTGCAAATTTTCAAAGTTATAAATGGATTTTATGCGAGAGATATACTTAAAAGTAAATACACGACTAATGAATATAAATACAACTATTGATCATTACTTGATCATACACAATTATTTACGCATGTAAATGTGATTTCGTTTGCATAAAAATGTATAATATGCAGGTACATCAACGCTAAAACATGACATATTGCTTGTAATGTAAAAAAGCGAGGATTATTTTAGCTTGATATAAAATAACTTCACTTTTCCATGCCGTAAACATTTGAATTACCTTAACAGTGTATTAAAGAATAAAAATGGTTGGTAGACGAATATATAAACTCAACATAGTTCAGCAATACCTCAAAAACTAAACTTTCTACCCCGCTCTCAGCGAGAGGAAGTCCAAATTTATTCTTTTCGAAATGTGTGATCCACCCCGAAATCTAACATTACCCCAGTCCATCTTCTGTTCCTCTCACGTTCGTGTGGCGTAAAGAACACTTGCCTATTTCGATATTTGATGTCTTTGAACAAGGGTCTCTGTTTACTTTCCTTGCCTTGTCAAAACGACTACGATTCTTTTCGCTCCCCTGCAAATGGAGCGAATCTTTTGCACCCGATCATCAGGGGTGCTCGAGCAGTTACGAGACAAAGGTTTCAAGGAATAAGGGATGAACTACTAAATATAAAAGGAGATTTTTTTTTCCTTTCACAATAGATTGAGTAGTGATACCTATTCAGAAAAAAAAAATCACAGTTTTTAGAATTGGTTTGGGAGAAATTTGCGGCTTCCAGAGTGGAATTTCAGTAGATTATTATTTTGTAAAATAAAGGTAGTTTATATATATTCATTTCAACTGGCTATTAAGTAAACGATGTCACATCCCTCGCCAAATGCACTTTAAAGGAACAATAATCTTACCAAATAGCGGCTGTATTAGAGTAAAACAGTGACTTTTAAATTATGCAGTCTTGCGACTACTCTCCAACGCTTAATATTTCAACCCCCCCCCCCCCTCTCCCAACTGTAAGGAGGCATGAAAAAAATATTACCTTGTTCAATTTCAAATTTAATTTGGAAATTAATCAATCAATAAATATAGATTTTCTAATTTACATAATTTTCAATAAAAACTTGTTTTGTATTGAATAAAAATGAAACATTCATAATTTTAATTATCCATAATTAAGAAATTATTTTATCCTAAAGAATGAATAAAGTAACTTTTTTAATAATTTTTATTAAAATAAATAACTAATTCAATTGAATAAGGCAATAAAATAAAGTATATTGCTCTTGCGAAGTAAATACTTGGGACAAAACAGAAACAACTGATTATACTAGAAAAGCGTTTTCCAAATTTAAAATTAAATTAATATAAAATTTTATTTCATGAATTAAAACTAAATTAATAAATTAATTGCGACTAGTGTTTCGTAAAATTAGTGTATCTAAATTAAATTTTTGCTGTCCTAACATTTTGCTCTGCCTTTCTATTTAGCGTCAACACAAGCAATTTAAGAAGTCCTGATGCATAAAATATAAGAATTAATAGTGAAATCTGTTTTTATGACCGGTTTATAAGAATCAGACCACGAAAAGGCATAATACGACTAAAAAGTAATTTAAAAAGAAAGCAACAGATAGCCCACTAAATATACATCATCCCGTTACAAAATACCAATTATGTTTAAGCTTTATAATTTCAGAAACTGTTCACCGACCACGCTGTATCATCAAAAATGTCATCTTTGAACGAATGCGAAGTAGCAACTTCAAGTGACGAAATGGATTTTGAATCAGTTGTCCATTAGAAATTTCGAATGCTTTGACTACGAAAAGTAATTTTTTATAATTACATTCGGAAATTTTCTTATATGTGTTATTTAATGCGTAAGAAAATAAAACATTTTAAAAAGTTCCCGTTTAAAAATTAAATTTTGCTTTGTTTGGAAAACCCTCAATTTATATTTATATGGTGATGTTTTGAGTAATATTTTCTGAGTAGGACTTTCTTATGTAGTCGCTATTTACCGCATAATTTTTTAAAGTGTTGCAAGTAATATATTTTATTGCTACTTATGATATTTCGGAATATTTTGTATGCGTTTTCCTTTATGCAAAAACTATACCCCTGCACAAAAACAGGTAAGAGTGTCGTGGACTCATCTTATTTTTTTTAAAATATATTTGTTGCTCTTTGAATTATAAAAAAATATTTAAAAAAGGATCTTGTGTGGGTTGATTTTATGTAAATACTTCTTTGTAAATTTTTGAATTTAAATACGTTGTGATAGGTAGACTGAGAAGTGTGTTTGCCTTACTGGGACAATGATAGCAAAGCACTCTTTAGTGAATTCGATACCCTCGGATAACGAAAACAGCCAAAAATTTTAGAGTTGATTTAATTTTTTTAATTAAAAAGTACCTTTTAAGATGCAGCTTGTTAAAGTGGAAGTTTTGAGAGGAGTGTGCTAGCTCGGTGTTTACCTCGCCATTTGATTTAGGATCAAAAATACGAAATCCGTCACCAATAAGATTCGTGTTGCTTCAAAATTCCATATTAATAAACAGTTAATCAAATACGCTGCTGATTTTTTTCCTTCTATATTTAAGTGAGAATTATGCAAAAATGATAAATAAGATTTAACACAATTATTATAATTGTGTTCTCTTCTGTTCAATTAAAAAGGGGAGGAATATATGATTAAATTATTATAAATAAATAAAATATATATGGAAAGTGTATTTAAATGCTTTGAAAATAGATTGTTTACAAAAATAAGTTAAAAGAATTTCTTAAAAATGTCCTGGAAAAAAATATTAAAATTATCGGACAAGCAAATATGTACAAAGACACATTTTGCGAAAAAAATGAATTCTAACTTAATGAGAATGAATTATTACCTTTGCATACTCTTTATTTTACATATATTTTCTTTACAATTTGAATGTTAACGTAGTAATAGTTGAAGGTCGAAAGAAGTGAGATGACAGTGAGCAGTCTTCTAGTTCTTACACGCGCCGTTTTTGTTGTGTGCTATTATTATTATTATTATTTTGTTAAATTCCCACTGTTTACATCAAATAACACAATTTTAAAATGATAAAAACTGCTTTTCGTAACTAAAATTATAAGATACTTTATCATAATAACCCACTAATAGACACAATTAGTGCTGTCCCAGTTTACTTTATAACATATTATGCATTTCCATCCCAATATTCGTACAAATCAATATGCTGCGGAGAAACAGGGTGTTGTAAAAATTTCCTTAATGAACATTCGTGAACTTATTCTACAAAAAAGCAAACTTTTGAGTTATTTTCATTCTTAGGGTGAATAGCACTAAACTTGAAAACTAAAGAAAGAAAATCTAAACTTGTTTGCGCATATTTTGAGAAATAAGTTTCAAAATTCTTGAAACTTATTTCTCAATAATTTCTTGAATAAGATTTTTTGAATTCTTCGAGGAATGGCGAATTTCAGATCACCTATTGTTTGGGGATTATTTTCATATTCTTTATTCTTTAAATATCTCCACAGAAAAATCCAGAGAATACTTAGATCAGGGAAACTAGATTATTTGTTTAAATAACGGGTAATATGCCATAAGAGAAATAAAATAAAGATCTTTTTCTTTGGCAACCGACTCATCTCAAGAAAATGTTTGCCACCTCGTTCATTTGATTCAAGAATTCCTTGATATTATTCAGTGGAGGTATTTAAAGAGTAAAATCAACGAAAATAATCGCCAATTAATAGAGTATCTGAAAATTGCCCTATTTACTCGAAGTACACAATAAGTCACTCCCATTATCTCGAAACGTGTTTCTCTAAATATGCGGCAATGAGTTCAGGTTTGCCTTCAAGAAAGGGGTAGATATTTTAAGCATTTTGTGTAAATCAAGTACAGAAATTCTTTCTGCGTTATGTTTGAATGGATCTTCACTATTCATTAAAAATAATATTTTAAAGTTTCATTGTTCTGTAGAATAAATTCGGGAATTGTCAGAACTTTCATCTCACCCCGTAGTTGGTACCCATTAAATCAAAAAGTTTCTCGTTTAATTCAAATAAGGTATAAAATCAGTTATCTGGTAATGACTTAAAACAATTAGGTGAACGAATTAAATTTTTATTTCGTTGTCATTAAATTAATCAAAAAATTTACTCACTTCTGTTACTTGGAATTCAAATTTTAAATACATATCACGATGTATTTAAGTTTGGATTTCTTTCACAAGTGCAAATGTTATTACTCTTGATTTTTATTTATATGTATTCAATTATTATGATTAACATATAGTTTAACGGGAGATTGGAAGATAAATGATGATTCAGAAAATTATTTATTTACAAATTTAACACTTCTTGTTTGGCATCAACTTCAAAAAATGGGCTAATATTGTTTTCAATAAAATAGATAGATAGCCTCTCAATTTTCTAATTTTTACAAACGCTTTTCTTTTGGCTTATATTCTAGAAAATACATATACCTCAAATGTGTAATGGGTTCTCACAAGCATTGCCCTTTCAGTAACCTCTGGAGTTACTTTTCTAAGTTATTTGATTTGAATATTTCGCTTTGTGAAAGAGCCGTTTGGTATGTAAATTAGCATTACTATATAAGATGTGAAGTGAATAGAAAAATCAAAGATAGATTGGAAACATTAGAGAGATTAGAGAAGATAGAGAAGTTAGCGAAATTGATCAGCGTGCGATACATACGAGAGCATGTGTAAGATGATCTTCTAAGAGTATATACTATATTCGGATCCAGTAACCAGAAGATTATTGAAATCGGATTCAGTTTGTAAATTGTTGTTAAATTATGTAGAATTCGTAATTATAATATTTGTTTAAGGATGTCATTCTGAAAACGATCCGCATTAATAAATTGTTTTGATTTTGATTACGCAAAGATTGAATAAAATAAGCTGAAGATTTTCTTCACCTATTATTGATTACCTCTACGCCAGCACAAGTCTACGTTGTAAGTTAAGTACGGAGGGGAGATAAAAACATTTTTGTCGATAAATAACCCTCTAGTGAGCGTTACATTTGAGAGAACAGAATAAAATCTAGTGTATAGGTATTTTAAATTATGATCACAAGAATTATATGAAAAAGAAAAGATAAGCTCTCACAGTTAGGGTTACAGCAAAACTTTTACATGGTAGCTATTTTTTATTATTGAAACGGATCTTCACCTCAAGAAAATTAAAGTGGAATTGTATTTGTTGCACAAAAAATGTCAGCGTGAGGCAAAGATAAAGAAAAAGGGAAAACAACCATAAAAGACAAAGAAGTATCAGCAGAGAAAATTAAGTTTTTACGTTTCACAAATTTTCGACTTGGCCGCTATCACGTACGAAAAGACTTTGTATGTTACAGGTATTGAATAACACTGAAGCACGTGCTATGTGAAAAGCCATCTGTTAAATCTGACATGGATCAGGTGACATGGATTTGGTGGCCACGGAAACATGATGGAGAATAATTCTGGCACCTCAGAGTTGCTTTAACAACATCGTTTGACATCTTCGGACCTTACATTTTTGAAGAGAACGCTTCCAATGGTCAATGAATAAGTACGGAAATGAAAACTCATAATTCATCTATGTTATTAATTATATCATTCTTGATTTACAACAGCGAAGTGTTCTCTCAGACGTCGTCTAGATGCAAGAAGAGGTGGCCTCATATGTAGAGTATTCCATCAAACGTCACATATATGAAAAGCTTCTTTTAATCACCCAGTGTACTTTACTTCCGTGCTTATTTATTTATTTGAAAAATGCAATCACAATTTACAATCATTAATCGAAAATCACTTACAATGAAGCAAATTTATGCCAAGAGATAATAAATTTCTCTTAAATTTTATTTTTATATTTAATCAGTTGAAAAATATTGAACCACAATTATTCAATGGAAGTAACGTATTAAAGTTTTTATCTTAAAATTTTTAAGAAACGTAATTGAAGTTAAGACAGATTTCTTCGCAATTCCAGCAATCCCCATCAAATTCAATTACATTTTCTTCCGACCTATCAGAATAATAATCACCCACTGTACAAACCCTCACAAACTATAAATCTCATCAACACCCAACTCTGCAACAAGTAGCCACTTCACTCACAAGATAAAAATTTTTCCCTCATCTACATCCACCCTCTAGAGTCCATTATTCAAACAGAGCTAAACGTCATTTGCTCGACGTTGATCGGTGGTTGAGAACGCCAACACGTGTTCTTGATATTTTCTTGCTGAGAAGCATATTAATCTCGGACCAGTGAACTCCGCAGAGAGCTTCTCTCCACTTATATACTTTTATCCGTTTCCCAGTTTCCCTCACCACCCTTTTTCTTTCCCTCCACATAAACATTGTTCAGCTTCCATTCATCAAAATCGCTTGGCGGAGAAGGAGCACTGCTGCTCAACCCGAAAGAAGTAGAATGGAGGGAAAAGGAATATTTTTGAAGCGCGAGTTTTAATGGAAGTGTTACTATGTGTATCTGCTTGATTTAAAAAATAGAAAAGGAAAGAATAATGTGGAGATTTCTGTGTTTTTGTTTAGGGGAAAAGGATGCTTATGTGCTACATTTTTTTTTGCCTTATTCAAAATGAATACGTTCCATAATTTGAAGAATGTGAATAATGTCGAAAATTATTTGTGTTATGAGAGATTGGAATATGAGACAAGAAAATTTTTGTAATAACGATAATAGATTACTAGTTGGAAAAGCAGAATTCTTTTACCCTTTATGCAGCAAAAGTTGGAGTTACTTAAGCCTTTATGCTGCAATTTTGAAAGGAATATCTCCTTAAAACCTTTTTTATAACATTATAAAACAGATTAGGAGATTTATACAATGATAATACAAAATTTTAAAAGATATATATCGATAATTATAGCTATTAAATTAAACTGGTACTTTTTAGTACCTTTGTATCACTAAAGTTTAAAATATTTCAAAATTTTAAGAATAAGGAAATTGTACAGTATTTCACAGTACTTTTTTTAATACCATGTATAAAAAATTCATATACCTATTCTCAATAAAAATATACGAAAACATTTTTTTCATTCAAGCATAAAAATACACCATACACCTCCACATATATACTCCACCTAAAAGGTGTACTCAAACAAACGAAAAGTGATTCAATAAACCCTGAATTCAGTGAAAATATTTGAATAGCCGTTGTTGCATTTCTCTTAAGACACATTGTTCTTCCAGATCATCATCTGAACCGCTGTCAACATTTACTGGAAACCAAAGGATTAAGCTACTGATGAATCATCGATCGACATTTCTTTAACAAATGAACTTTCCGCAGGTGTATCACTGCAATCCGAAGGGAGACTTTCAAGCGAGGAGCGTAGCCTCTTTTAATATTATAACAACAGTCCCATGCATATCTGAAATAAGATAGGCAATATTCAAACGGCTGAAAAAATAGACATTTTGCAAATCACTCTAAATTTATTCAAGTATGAAACATGCTCACTGATTTTTACAATACACGTAAAAATAAATATACATATGGATAAAAATAAATAAAAATCAAAGATTTAAATTTATTTTAAAAACTAAGTCAACTATATTCCTGGATTCTTAAGCTAAAAAAGGATAAACAATAGCTTCATAGACACGACTGTATTTAAAGTAAGTTAAAACTAAATACATTAGCAATTGCTGTTTAATCCTAAAGGTATTTAAAAGTACCGCTTTGAAAAAAATTTTGGAAATGAAGTAAAAAGACTTTTTTTTAAAGTTTTACAAATAACAATATTTCTCAGCGCTTATAAAATAAGAAAAAATCAATGGAGCGTGTTTACCTATGAATAGTGGGATATTTTACTGCAGTAGTTTAATATCATACATCCCTCAGCGAGATGAATGCTAAAAAGATAACCCTCCCACCCCCCACCCCTAAAAAAAACGTCAAACTATTCCTTCTGAACGATTTTAAGCTTCACAGAACTGCTTATGTCATCTGCCTATGATAGAGGGAACTATTTAACATTAATACTGAAATGTACTGTTGGTAATGGGTGAATAGAATAATTTTAATTCTAATATAATTCTAATGATACTATAAAGTACCGTTGGAGAATAAAGGATTAAATCGATGCTGCTCAGTTTATTCTTTTATTAACATAATTTAACAAGCAATTTTTTTTAAAAAAAAATTAATATTTTTTTTAAAAATTATCTAGATGCTATATTGATTTTGTGTTTATTATAATGTTACGTGACTGATTGGCATTCAAAAGTATGAAATGTTTCGCAATTAATGAGAAGTTCTTTCGGAGTAAAACTAAATTATATACTAAAATTTTCTAGCTAATACGAAATATTTCTTTTGAACAGTAAACAGTAATCATACTCATACATGAATACACAATAGCATTAATTCAAAGTTCGTACAATCGCAAAACACAGGAATTCAAAATTAGTAATGACAATATTGCATGAAACGCATATGTGCGAAATTAAGTGCACGGTCGTACTTGTACTTTATTAAGTTCTTCCAGAGACTTCTGGGTCTGTCCAAGGTATTACTTTTGACTCCAAATATAGTGACCTAGTGATATTTTGGTGTCCATTTTTCAAGTCAAGTCTGTTACCAAGTTCGCCCCTACATATTCAGCAATACACCTGGCTTATTATCTCTTTGTGTAAGACCATTTCCCCCTCAATATTATGTAATAACACTCATTCGACAAAGAAAAAAACGGAGTCTAAAATTTTAGTAACAATATCGATTTATTAGTAATTTATGCAAGAAATTATAAAGATTTGACAATACTAAAATATATAAGATTTTAGAAATGTTTTCTACACATATTTTGGTTGCTATGTTAAATATTAAAAAAATAACTACAGAACTTCGGACAATGATAATTGTAATATTTAAAAAAAAATACCAGTGAGAGGTATCATGAATTTGACAAGCAATAAAATACTGAAGTGTTATTTTTTTAGTTACACTTTCAAACTTAGAACTTCAAACTCTTCCAATTTTAGAACACTTGTGTAAATCATAACAGAAAGTGTTCTTTTTGTATGCATTTCTGATTCATGTATGAAATATGATTCCATATTAAGTTATAATTTATTTTTCGAAGAAAATGTAAACTTCAACTAGTTTATAATACAATATTTTCCTTTGAAATTTTACTGAGATATTTATACAATTCGGTGATGTTTTTTATTGTTTAAAATCTCTTCTACGTAATAAACTACCATTACATAATACATAAGTTAATAGACTATACAATCGAAGATTAAACATTGAAAGATTGTTTCTCAGATATTAAAAACTATGCAGCTAATATTCAAAGCCAATTTTACAATAATACATTGGTTATATTACGAAAAAAATATTTTTCTTCTCGATACTATACTTTATCGTTTTTACTATTGTTAAAATAAAAATAAAACCTGAAACTTTATGTAAGATATGAACACTTTCATTATATTATAACTTTTTTTTTATAATAATGTCTTTTAAAAAGCAACATATTTTGAATTTGCAAAAAACATGCAATTTTCATTGCTTCAATAAACTCGACAGAAATGTTGGCAATGTTTGTAAAACAAGTTCATAACCATTTCATGATTCATAGTTAACTCAAATATGACTAAAGAAAGAAAAACTTATACAGTTTTTTCTTCATCTAACTGTTTAATGTTAATATTTAATGTTATCTATGTCTTTAGAACTATTAACCATCCCACATTTTAAATTCTACAGTTTATTTGACTTTTATGTATTTGACTTTTATGTATGAATTATAATTATAGAATGGATTTGGAAATGTTGGGTCAATGTGCGTGTGTGTGATCGGTATAGTGACTATGTGGATGAATAACATGGCCACTTGGTCACTGGGAATTTGAATTTAATTAATGATGAAAAATTAAGAAACATAATAAAGAAAGGAACAGGCTACAGATTATCGATTACAGAGAATAATTATGTTGGTAAATACGAAATATGTAAAGATCTGGATGACTTTATTATCAAAATAGCTATCAAATACAGTATGCTCTATGAGGCCTTTAAAGAATTTAAAGATGGAGTCTGCAATGATCTAAAAAATGTTAATTATAGATTTAAAAAAAGGAATAAAATTCAGAGAAATTAGACCTTCTATAGAAAATTTACAAAACATTTTTATAATTGTATATGTAGATAAAGTTCTTGGAATTTTTGCATTTATTTGCATACAATTTTACTTCAAAAAGAGGGATGAATATATTCAAAATAATGAATCTTTTGTTCTTTCAAAGTGTAAAAACAGAGATATTATTAATAGTTTAGATGCATTTCACAAAAAAAATTGATTTACAGTTCAAAAATAAAAAATTCCCTCATGTTTTCTTAACTCCTAAATTCCATAAGAACCCAATTAAATTCATATGGATATAATACATTCACAAATGTATATAATACATACATAACTAAATCTGGTAAAATCCTGCAAAATGTTTTAAATAATATTTTAGAAAAGCTTGAGCAAACTGCTATTATTAAAAATAGTACAGAATTAATTAATTCCATATTCAATACACGGGTACAAGCAATCTACAGTTATGATTTTCAGGATCTTTTTAATTCAATTGATATAAAGGATATGATTAAAGTTATGTTGATACTTTATAATCAATATGGCATAAAAAGTGTTATAAAAATAAACAAATTTAAAAACCTTTTACAATTAGTATTGCAATAGAATTATATACTTCTCAATAAGCAAATATACAGACTGATAAAAGGCCTAACTGAGGTTGGACCAGCTAGCAACATTCTAACTAATCTGTATTTACATTTTTATGAATCAAACCACAAAACAACTCTTTATGTTTTATATAGATATATAGACCACCTAATAATTTTTAGTAAATGTAAAGATTTTAAGCCAAACATTAATTTTTATCCTAATTATTTGATTTTACTGCAGACAAATTCAAATACGGGTGGGGCTGAATATTTGGATACAGAGCTACAGGTAAAGGATCACATCATTTATAGTAATTTATTTGATAAAAGAGATATATTTGTGTTTAAAATAATTAAAATTTTTTACTGGGAAAGTGATATTCATTTATCCATATACAGAAACATTATATTAAACTTTTTGCATCGTAATAAACTGCTAGTTACAAATGATAAAAGATATATTCAATAATATTAAGAAATTTATAAGAGAATGTAAAGAATGCGATTATCCATTAGATGTTTTAAAAAGATATATTCCCAGTAATTTATCTGATGGTTTATTTTGATGTGTTGTTAAGATTTCTCATGAGGAGTTCTTAGGGGACTCTAGAAGACATTGAAATGTCATTATGTAAATTGTATTTGACATCTAAAAATTTTTTTTTATAATATAATGGTTTTCTCACCAGAATCTTTATTTCATAAATTGATTTTTAATATTTTACATCTTGGATAAGAGCTGACTATAATATTTTTTGGATCGGTTACATATTCAAATAGGTAATCTTATTCATAAGGGTTATTACCTTTCAGGACATTCATGAATTTTTGAACTTTTGTTTCAAAAACAAATACACCACACAACATTAGAATCACAAAGACAGCTTGTTAGCAGTCTAGTTGTGAAGAATTTTTGAAACATTTCTGAATTATTACACAATTATAGACACATATTTCACTCAATTGGATTTGAAATAATTTTAACAAATAAAATTCTGATTTATGTATGATTTGATATGATTTCTGGTCATGACTGGTTTATTGGTGGATTTTTATTAAATATACTGTATTGAAACTTTTACACTCAAATTAATTAAGTACTATTGATTTCCAAATTTTATCTGGCAACAGTGCATGGTGGTGGACATCAACATTTAAAATGTTCGTTAGCCTATTGCACTGCGGTTCATGATCACTTGTCAAAGATGTGATTTCTAGATTTTTTGCCTTTACAATTGTGAGATTTGAATTGATTTTTCGTGAAAAACATGGATTCGGGTATGTAGTTCTTAAAGTTTTAAATCTTTAACTGGAAATATTTAATTACACTGTTTTATTGTTTTGGAAAAACTTTTAAATTTTTAATAAAATAATTTTTAAAAAATAATTTTTAATAAAATGATTTTTAATTATATATTTTTAAAATAGATAACTTTAATTGGATATTTTTAAAATTTATAATTTTTAATTGGATACTTTTAAAATGGATAATTTTTCATTGGATAGTTTTAAAATGGATAATTTTTAACTGGATATTTTTACAAGATAATTTTTAATTAGATATTTTAATAGATGGTTTTTGATTTAAAAAATTTTAATTGGAAAATTTTTAGATGAAGAATATATTTTATTTGTTTGGAAAACAATTGTTTTTGAAAATAATTAGTAATTGAGATATCTTTCAATTTTTCTTCTTCGTTTCTTGTTTCTATTCTTTAAATTACAAACTAAATTTTGGAGTAATCCTTTTTTTACCCAACAAAATGCATTGGGGAAGGGTTGGTACCATAGAACTAGTTTAACACCTCAGTTCTGTTCCCAGTCTGAATATGCATGTTTTGTTTTGTTGGGTATTCAAATTCTTCATTTAGTTTCAAATTTGTTTCAATTTTTATTCATCTTTTTTACGTAGTTCTATAAGTGCTTTTGTGTTGATTTTGGATTTTATTTGTTCTCTTACTTTTATGTTTCTTAATAACAAATTCATTGGTTTATCTTATATATATATATATATATATATATATATATATATATATATATATATTATTCATCCGTATAGCTTTTTTTAATAAACAATTAAAAAAAACCTAGAATTTAATTTTAAAAAACTATGTTAAAACACTGTAACTTTGTTGTTGATGTCAGTGATTGAATTCTCTGTAAATATTGCTAAAAATACTATTTTGTCATTTGATGCACTTTGAGATAAGGTTTGAAACATTCACATTTATTTTAATAATATCACAATTTGTTTTCAAACTATCTGATATATATATATATATATATATATATATAACACATCAATCAATAACTCCCGAGACTAACCCAGAGATGGCGCTCGTAGTAAACCAGTAACCAGGTCTTTCTGGAGTACGAACCTTTGCTTGAAACGTGTCAAAATTTTAAGTCGATCGGACCAGAAACAGCTGAGTTATCGAGGTTGGAGTAAAGTCGTTTTGTAGTTTGTTTAAAAAATGGAAAAAACCGAGTTTCGTGTTCTGATAAAACATTGTTTTTAATGGGTAAAAACACCGTGCAAGCGAAACAATGGATTAAGAAATGTTACCCGGACTTTTGTCCATCAAAAGCAAGGATTTGTCGGTGGTTTGCCGAGTTTAAACGTGGTCGTACCGACACAAATGACGCGGAACGCTCGGGTAGACCTGTGGAAGCCGTTACACCGGAAAATGTGAGTGAAGTGACAAAAATTATAATGAAAGATCGTAAAGTGAAGCTCCGTGAGATTGCTGAGATGACACAGATATCATATGGAAGTGTATTTACTGAAAAAGGTTTTTTGAAGTGAAGTGAAAAAGGTTTTTTCCAAGTGGGTACCACGATTGCTTTCGATGGAACAAAAACAGCAACGAGTCGATGATTCAGAAAGCTGTTTATCGCTATTTACTCGCAACAAAAAAGATTTCGCGAAAAAAAAAAAGATTTGGAAAAGTTGAACGATCAGGATCAACCAAAAGGTGATTAACAAAAGGTAAAGAGGTTGATGAATAAAAAAAATCTTTTGCAAAAAAAATCGCTAACTCAAATCGCCGTCCCTAAGCCGATCGACGCGTCATACAATATAGCTGCATACCGCATTGCTGCTATTGGCTGGCTGCTACATAAGGCTAGCTGTTACTAGCTACATGCTGGGCTGGCTGGCTGCCATACATGACAGACAGACAGACAGACACCGCATGGGCCACAAGGGCTGGCCAGCTACAGACAGACAAGACAAAGACAGACAGAGGACAGACAGACAGACAGAGCACAGACAGACAAAAGATGCATTGCAGACAGAGCCAGACAGACAGACAGACAGACAGACAGAGCTTTGTGACAGACAGACAGACAGACAGACAGACAGACAGACAGACAGACAGACAGATAGACAGAGCAGACAGACAGACAGCAGACAGACAGACAGACAGACAGACAGACAGACAGACAGACAGATAAGATCAGACAGACAGATAGACAGACAGACAGAAGACAGACAGACAGACAGATCAGACAGACAGACAGAGTTATCAGACAGACAGACAGATCAGAGAGATAACTGATAGATACGTGATATATATTATATATATATATATGATGATCAGATAGATGATGATATCAGCATACATTATACATACATATATATTATATACAATATACATATCAGTTATATATGAATGAAATATATATATATACATATATATATATATATCAAAGATATATATATCTATTCGACAAATATATATATATATATCAGTATATATACATATATTATATACATATATATACATACATATATCAGATATATATATATATATATATATATATATTCAAAAATGTTTTAACAAGATGCAATATCCCTAAACGTAAAAATTCCTTTTACATTTTAGCATTTTATCTTGGAAATACGAAACACATTATATTATTTTTAACCATCCTTTTACATAATCCAATTAAATGGGAAGGCTTTCAGTCCTGGTATCTTGAACAAAAAGGTTTTCGAAAATATTTCTTTATAAAAAAAAAAAAAAAAGAAAAAGGTACGAGTATGTTCAATGGAAAAAATATTTAAGAGAAGTAAAAATATAAAAAAAATTGTGTAAAAATAAACATTGAAAAAATTACATAACTATTTGCTGAAATATAACTTAAAAATATTTTTCTCTTGAATAAATAAAATTATTTAAAGAGAAATGCTCAACTATTGTTTATTATAGTTCTTCGTAAAATATAAAGAATGTTAATATTTAAGAAACTCATAACCTATAACGGGTGTTTTATTTTGAAAACAGTAATTCACAAAATAATTACAAGGTGGATATATGACATTACTTTTGCATAAATACCATACACAGTGAACCAGGGTGTAGCGAGACATTTTTTCATGGGACTGCGCGAGGGAGGGGGATATCCTTCTTCATCCCATATCTTTAAGTAAATTTCAAATTTTATTGTTTATTTTCAAAATGAAAAGAATATTTTTGTAGAGTTCGGGACTTCGAATAGTAATTTTTTTGGAAAAATATAAATAAATAAAATAATATAAATTCAGCATAAAAAATTTCACTTTTAAAATTTCAGTATGCAGCTAATACCCATGAGGTGCGGTGGGATGCTGTCGAGTCCCCATATTTCCCCGTCGCTACGACAGTGAAATGCATCTAAGTATTTTAAAAAAATTAGCACGTTATCAATTTTACGTATTTTTTAATAGTATTTCATGTGTAAATAAAATATTTTTTTTCTAAATCGATGACAAAGTACTAAATGGTAGTTAACCCAAAAAATGATATGAAGTGGCGGAGGCATGCGATAATATTGAAAAACTGATTAAAAGAAAAAAAAAATATTTGCTATTTTATTTAAGGAAAATAAACAGTTTAATAAAAAGATGTCTGACAGTTTAATTAAAATATACAAAAGTGGAATACTTTTATCTTTTTTTTTTTATAGAAAGACATAAATCTTTCAAATGACTAATTTTAATTGATCGGTGCTATGTTAAACTTTCAAATTGATAATTTTTTAATTACTAATACTTATTTTTCATAACTGGAAACTTAATATTATATTATAAAATATCTTGAATTACCTAACAATCATAATTTTATTTATCGAAATATTTCTAATCAGAGATATTTGTGTAATGTTAAATACTGAAAATATTCTTAAGAAATAAATGATAAATGAGCTACAATGTTCTCAATTGATTGTTTTGAGTCACGTATATTAAATAAAAATATTTAATTTACTCTCCGCAACGACATACATGCATAGTATTGATATTGTAATGAAGGAAATAGTAAAAAGAGAGGATTGACGTAGAGAGAGAGGAAGCAAAATAAAATGGAAAAGATTTCCCCCAAGGTTAATGAAAGTTTTCCTTTTAAAAGAACAGCAGCATAGGTGTTATTAATCATATTTTGACGTAAAATCTGTCTTTCTTGGGGGTTCATAAGAAGGTACGTTAATAATTTCGATTTATTTTTCTTTTTAGACTAGGCGAACCACATTCTTGTGAAAAAATGCGTACTGTTAGTTCATTCTTACTCATTTTTACTGTTGGTCATTTTATTTTTATTCTATATACTGTTTAACTTGTATAATTCAAAGCTGAAAAAAAAAGAAAAAATTTCAAATTATTTAAAAATTTATATTTCATATTGTAATGAGTTTTTAGCGGGGGTAGTTTTCTATCCCATGGTGGGGGAGAACATTCCTGTTGTCCACTGGATTTTGAGTGCCGACGGCGTTTCGAATCCTCGACCAATGGGTCCAAAAAAAACTTGTCCGGTCATTTTTTTACAGTATTCTTATCATTTGGACCAAAAGGGATTCCCTGTCACACTAGTTATTAAGGTGTTTTAATTTCTGTCATTGCTGTTGAAAAATGCCGTCGCAAACTCCCTCTCCAGTATCATCGTGATGATAAGACGAGAAACGCCCTGAAAGATATTTATAGAGAAGGTCTCTTTTCCTGCCACAACTGCAATTGATATATCATGTCTTCCCTGTTGATTAAGATTCAATTTTGGAAAATTTCTATTTGATGTCATTGGTTCTCTGGAGATGGGTAGCTGGTCTGTTTGACATGGGCGCAGCAATCGGAATATCTGTAGTTGTGATCTCTGAATGGTTGTCTTAATAAGACACACAGAGGCAGGGTTTTGCGTCGAGGGTACGTGCAACCATTGATTCTAGGTTGGTCTGCCATTTAGTGTTTTAAGTCCAGGGTCACCACTAAGGTGGATGATTTTTTTCCCACCGCATCAGATGTTTTTCTATACCTTAGGGGAGAAATCAGTTGATCCTGAGTGCCAGTGGCGTTTCGAATCCTCGCCTCTCGACCAATGATTCGGAGGAAAACTTTTCGGTCGCTATTTGCTGTGTTTTTATCAACTAGGCTAAAAGGGAATCTTAGACGGGGTTATTAAAAAACTGTTTTAACTTCTGCAGTTGCTGCTGAAGAACACCAACGCAAGTTCTCACGTGTTTCCCTTTAAGCTACTTTACTTACCTTTTGAGCTACTTTATGACATTACTAGGTTCAAAAACTACTGTATTGATTGATTCATTAGTGAACTTTGATGAGTCAGATTTTAAGTAGTGTCACAATATGTTTTCCAAATAAGAAAAGGTAAAGTTAAGTTAAGTCCACAATAAAAGATTTAATACACAAGCTATATTTTACAAAAAATAATATATACTTTAAAGTACACAAATTTACATTTTTTTCAATTAATGCAACTTCATACATTTTTAAATGAATTGTAACATGTTACAAAGTTTAAAAAATCATGTATTTTTATTAGCCTCTTCGATTGCAGTTTTTGAGTCACTACAAAAGATCTAAATGCATCCAGTGATGAAAAATAGAAAGATAGACCTTCAATAACGTCCAACTTCTTTCACTTCTCTTATCCTTTGAAATATCATTAAAATATTATGATAATCAGCTAGAAAATCTCATGAACTAATTTTTCCTTTGTGATCTAAGAGAAATAACTCGAAAATTTTTCAAATTATCCAAAGTAAAGACAAATCATCCACATTTTTTTTCCATTACCTTAAATCAGAATTCAAGAATCTAGGCAAAAAATACAAATTAGAGAAGTATTAGTATTTTAAATTACCTATATATATTTCTGAGCGTAAGAGCTGAATCATAAAGAAATAAGACGTAAACCAAACCAAAAATAGACATATAAAAGTACAAACTAAAGAGTGAATGATAACACATTAATTAAATTTAACTACAAAAGAGAAATTATTAATTCAAAAGAAATTAAATTAAAGAAAAATAAATAGACATAAACTTATTAGCAAAAAGATGTAGAAAGAGAAAAATTTTAAAAAAACAAAAATTTGAAGAATAGACATGAATCAGGAAAAGAATATATAAAAAATTATAACACATTTTAGACATTTAGGTCAGTTATTCTAGAATTATTGACCAAACTATCTCCATCAATAAAATATATCATTAAAATGGTTGTAAAACCAAAAATATAATCAAAAAGAATATAAAAGTTCGCTCAAAAACAATAAAACCAATTAAATCTTTTTTTTTGTAATAGTAGTTATTAAACTCTCCCTTTCTCTCTCTCCCTCTCTTTATATATATATATATATATATATATATATATAGAGAGAGAGAGAGAGAGAGAGAGAGAGAGCGAGAGAGAGAGATTTTGTATATATATATATATATATATGTATAATTTTGACAGGATCACATAAACAAGAATAAATTTGTTAAGCTACTTCAAAAACCGCAAACAAAAAGGTAATGGATGAGAGGGATTTTTGATTTTGAACCACAGTCAAATTTTAAAGCCGTGCCATGCAGAAACATCCTACTCCAATCTTCCACATCATGCCTATGTAAGGAATTTTATCTAGTAAAGATTTGACGTGCGTTATTTCATATACTATACAATTAGTCTAATGAAAAGAAGACTCGAAACGGTAAATTGACTAAATGTCATTACTAAATCGTGATCATGAAACCGCTAAATTTCTTAATGAAGATAAGCGACAACCATCTTCACTCAGACTTATCATTAAAAAACAAAATTTTATTTGAAATGTAATGTGTGTTAAGAGCGTATGGCATCGTTAGTTTATGCAGAGAGAGATAAACATGTAAATTTTACTGTATCACTTTTTATGTTGATTTGTAGCAGGTTTTATTTAAATTAGAAGTTAAAAAAGTTATAAATTACTGGATTACTCAATTTTATATTCCAGGCTTAGCAACTGAGCTGATTAATTCAAAAATTGTAAGAAATTGAATTAAGTCTCACTCTCAGGTATCTATTTCCAAAATTTTGTAACTTATAATAACACATACAATTTAATAATTTTATCTATAGATTTAGTTTCTATCGATACATTGTGATATCTATAGATTTAGTTTCTATCGATCAGGATTTTGAAAGGCAGACGATATTTACAATATATTCAAATCGATATATTAAACTCAGTTTCTAGTACTATAAACTAAATTACTAATTAAGTGTATGAAAGTCTCATAGCTTTATGGTGAGAGAAAAATGTGGCCTTTTAAAAATTGCTTTCATTAGATAAAAAGGCTTTAGAATATTTTACACATTTTCAAACATACGACGTGCTGAATTTGAACTAAAACAAAATAATATAATTAAAAGTTTCATAGGAACAATATCTTCAAAACTAAGTAAGTATATAACTAGTCTATCTAAATCTATGAAATTTTATATTAAAAGTGAACAAGAAATCCACGATTCTTCATGATCCTGTTGAATCATAACTGGTACATAACTGTGTTACAGTTTTCGAGGCTTTTATAGCGATTTTAAATAAAGAGTTTTATTTTTAAGAGAAATCATTACTGATTACTTAAAGAAAATATTCCATATGATGAAATAATGGATTTCTAATTGCGTAATGAGATCCAAAACGTGGAATATAATTTAACCTGTTTATTGCTTACTGTAGTTCAGTTCAAAAAATTCATTCTTTTCCAATCTTACAGCATACATAAGCAAAAATTACTAAAATGTTTCGATACATTTTTTTAAATACTAAATCTTTTCTACTTACAGTTTTTCAACTGTTAGTAATGGCAAGTCTAAACAATAAATTCAAGAGAAATATCCACAAATAATTCCAAGAAATTTATCTCCGTATCAATTTAATTTTCGCATCATCTCATCCATTCATTTTGTGTTAAACTATATATATATATAAACTGCTGTTTGTAGAAAATGCAACACCATGAAGGAATCATCAGAATCAAATGAAATTCGCAGCAAATGTCAATTATAGGATATTATGCAAATTAATAAAGTTTCAGAGCCATCGCGCGTGCGCGGCGCGCGCAGCGCCCTCTGAATTGATGCTGAAAGCGTATAAATAAAGTGCTGTAGCGGGACGTTGAAAAAAGTCTATGATTATTTGTTAGTGGCAAACGTTTAGTGAGACCTGAGTATGCCTCCACGACGGAAGAATAAGAAATTCAAGCAACTTACGGAGTTTGAACGAGGGAGGATAATCGGCCTTCGAGAAGGAGGATTTTCCTATCGCGCAATAGCAGCTCGTATGCAGCGGAACAGTTCCACAGTGATGCGAGTTTGGAAGCAGTGGACCGACGAGCACCGAACAACTCGAAAAACAGGCACTGGACGACAGAAGGTGACGTCAGAGCGCGATGATCGACACCTGCTCCGCATGGCGGTGAATGATCGCACAGCTTCCTCCAGGCAGCTGGCAGCACGTTGGTCTACTGCTACAGGTGTACAATTGTCGGCTTCGTCAATTCGTCGTCGTCTGCTGCGCCGTGGATTGCGTGCAAGGGTGCCTTTATACAGGATTCCCCTCACGGCGAATCATCGACGGCTGCGTCGGCAGTGGGCTCTTGAGCACAGAGACAGGCGAGCTGATTGGCACCAAGTTGTCTTTTCAGATGAATCACGCTTCAATTTGTGGACCCATGATGGCCGTGTTCGTGTTAGACGTTATGCCGGTCAACGCTGCCTTCCTGAGTGTATTATTGAACGACATAGTGGTCGAACACCCGGAGTTATGGTCTGGGGTGCGATTTCGTATCATGGACGATCCAATTTGATACGAATTGAGGGTAATCTCAATAGCAACAGGTACGTCCGTGAAGTGCTACAGCCCGAAGTCGTTCCTTTCCTTCAAGGCATCCCTGGAGCTATCTTTCAGCAGGATAATGCACGCCCACATGTTGCGCGGACTGTTCGAGACTTCTGTTCAGCACAACGCATGCAACTTCTTCCTTGGCCTGCTTATTCACCGGATATGTCGCCTATTGAGCACGTGTGGGATATGGTTGGTCGGCGTCTCGCTCGTGATCCGCGTCCTGCAGTTTCCAAAGACGAACTTTGGTTGCGCATACAAGCGATATGGAATTCTCTTCCTCAAGCAGATATTCAACATCTGTTTGACTCCATGCCACGTCGTATAGCAGCACTTATTGCAGCGCATGGTGGCTGCACCAAATACTGATTTCGGACGCTTAATTTGTTTCTTTTGTTTTGAAAATTTCATCATTTATTTGTATCAGTACAAGTCGTTTCTGCATTAAATTTCATTTGATTCTGATGATTCTTTCATGGTGTTGCATTTTCTACAAACAGCAGTATATATATATATATAAAGGTTTGGGGGGCTCCTTATTTGTTTTGTGCTTTGATATGTTTGGATTTTCTGGGACTTCTTGGTGGTTTTCTTCTTAAATGATTTTATAATGAGTATGTTGGGAATGATCTCGGTTCAATTGTATCTTGGGTTTTTTAACCCTTTTTTGATAATTTAATGTTGATTTGTTATGGTTAGTTTGGGCAGGAATTCCGGAATAATCTGGACTAGCAATATACTGCCAGTTACAACATTGACTATTTTATTCTCCATTGTTTTGCTTTTGTTCAATAGTCGGTATTCCATTTAACTACCTTTTTAGTTAATTACGGTAGTTGTAAATTTAATTTTTCATTTAATTTACTTTATTTTGGATATTTCCATGCTATATAAGGTTTTTCTGTTATAGTTAAATTTGTAAGCTTATTTTTATTAATTTTTAATTGTTTTTATTCGTACATTTATATAGCTTGGAGTATCTGAATTGTTCAATGAATTTATATATATAGGACGCAAAAGGAAAAAACAAATGTAACACGTCGTAACTCAATTCCTCAAACATTTCCACAACATTTCAGATCCTAAATTTATATTTAGATATAATTTCTACTTACCGGCTAGAAGATATCTCTTTATTTATTTTTTTTAAAAAAAAGTAGGCGTGGATAGATCCGTCAGTGACAAATGGGAAAATTCTTATACCATTGACAACTGAGCATCGAAACACGTGACCTCCAAGATACGGTTCCGAATGAAGCTGTCAGATCTTGTGTTTGTATATAATTCTTTCTTTTCTTTTCCTATCAACTTTTCCTTCATTTTTTACAAAGAAAAAGGCATGAAGAATAGAGCAGACGGATAAAAATAAAAGATAATAGAAAGATAAGGAGAGAAAAATATATAATTGGATTTTTTTAAAGGATTCATGTTAATTCTTGACATTGCTGAAATTTGGGAAAATTTTCTTCATTAAAAAAATAGAGTAATTTATATGAGAAAAAGTGTCACACAAAAATAATGCAATTTAATATTAAAACATAAAGGGGCGTAAGAATTTAACAATATTATCTAATATTTGATCCTCGATAAATATTTTTACAGAACTTTTAAATGACTTTACTGAACTCTCTAATTGCTAGTTAGCATTGAGACAGATTTAAAATATTATAGAGTTATTTGGAACTTCATTATTACTTTCTTGTTACTAATCCTAAGTACAAGTTTTTTTCATCTACAGAAGTTGACACATAAAATTGACAAAGAGAATTAAATTATTTTGAAAGTTTTAAATGCCTTCTGAAACGCATTAATATCATGACTATTTAGACAAGAATGCTCAAAATCCACTTAAAATGAAGGAGACTACATAAATTGCACGATGTAATTATCGCTTCTGTCATATAATTAAGATTAAGACTGAAAATTTCAAAAATACAGGTTTTGTCCTCAAATATTGGAACTAAGATCGTAACAGAAAATGTTTTGATGGTATATATATAACGAATAAATAAATTCAATGTTTGAGTCTCTTGTACCAATACACGGCTTCCAATGCTTTTCCAGTTTTCTAGCATACCCTGGAAGTCAGCAATTGAAAGATTGTTTTGTCACCGCGTCGAAATCTCATCTACCGATTCAATCCTCCCATAATTATTTCGCCCTTGCATTTTTTTTTTTTTATCTCAGTGCAGAAAACAAGTCAGAGTCAGCCACATCTGGAACAAAGAATAGTCGAAGCAGCTTTATGATTTTGAGTTTTGTCAGTACTTCCATCTCAATTTGCGATGTATGACTGAACGCATTGCCGTGATGAGGCGTTCAGGTAACTGCTATTTCTTGCAGACAGAAATAACGTAGTACTTTGGATTTATTGCAGATACCTTCATCAGCGTTAAAGCTACACGTGTACTGTCTGCCCTGATATTCCGTCTGTTTACGATTCCACACACACACACACACACACACACACACACACATATATATATATATATATATATATATATATATATATATATATATATATATATATAATCAGGGGTAATAAAAAGTTTTAAGTATACTTAGAAAGGGCCAAAATATCTATATAAAGTTTTTTCTACTCATTAATTCATCTTTATGTTCATAATGTTGGAAATGGCAGTGAATCAAGTTGATTTATTTGGTTCCTGGAAGCCCATGATTGAAGTATCCCTCAATATGTAGAAAAGAAGAGTTTAATCTACTGAGTTCTTAGAAATATGTAATGCTGAATGGTGATTATGTAGATATGAGTAATAAATAAGAAATAACGTTTCTATATAAATTACTTTTAGCGATTATTAAAACTGTGCGATATCCAGATATATTTATTAAACATTACGATGATGCGGGTTATTTTGTCTACCCTATCCTGAACCAAACAAATCGGCATGAATAGCTGTAAATTTACAACAATATATAAATGAGGATCAATTACTTTGTAGAATCAATTTGATCTAGATATCTTTGTTGTTCCTCAGTAATAATTAAAATTTATTATTTCCCAACATTGTTAAGTGTAAAATGATTTTTTTTATAAATGAATCAAAAAAAGGAATGCATACAAGCAAAAAACGCATAAAATTACATCAAAAGTGACATATGTGTCAAATTCATAAAATAATATCTTCAGGTGATTTTTCAGGTGTGTGTGTGTGTGTATGTGTGTGTGTGTGTGTAATATTTTGAGAACATATTTCTAATTATAAATTCATTTATCAAAATTGAAACGATTAAAATATAATTCTTCAAAATAAATTATTGCACAATTTTTTTGGATTCAGTAGATTGTTTTGGATTCACTCTTTTATTGAAACTGTTTTTCAAAACTAAATATAATTTACTTATTTTATCAAGGAAGCACTTTGAAAAATTGTAGAACGAGTATTTTTTTTACAAAAAATATAAAACTGCGGAGAAATATATTTTGCAGAGTAAGAGGACTAGGTTTAATAAAAATGACAAAACATCCAATTTTTTTTATTTCCACTTAATAATATTCTTTAAAGTATTATCTTTCCATTGCTATATTATTTTTGCATATATGAGAATAAGAGAGAGAGAGAGATGTTGAGAAAAGTGCAATGTAGAAAAATATAAACAAACAAATTTTGAGACTTTCCCAAGCCCTTTAATTTTTGCTTTAATCAAAACTGTAGCGTTTATTATTCTTTTTACAAAATTAAATTTTTTACTACCAGTTATTTGTTGGCATTTCGTGCTTTGTTTGTAGTGTATTTATCGTATTCTTATAATTCGGTAATTAATTATTTCCTAATTTGTGTTCTTATACATTATATATTTTCTTGCAAATTTAACACTTTGATATTACTTGAAGCAAATAATTGATCACTAAAGCTGTTTAAACATCATTAAGAATACAGCAACAAAATTCATATTAACATATTAATAAATACAGGAGCAGTAGAGAGAGTTTGGAACTTTTCTTAATGTTTTTAAAAAAGTTAAATTTTAAAATTGTTTCAAATATGTTTCCAAATTTTCATTTGAAATCGTTTTCCTGATTATAATCACTATATGACACATAAAGATTTAACTGTATAAATATAGAAAATTATTCAAAGATACCGAGTTGTAGTATTAAGTCATGTGACGCATAACTTTGGAATTCAGAAGTAATAAAATAATTATAGTCAGGGATATATATAAAATTGTGCAGAAATTGAAATATATATTATTAAATATATATTCAATTAGTTACTTCATTACGTATAAGAGTTAACGAAAAATGATTAATTTTAACTTATAATTATTTAAAAATATTTCAATATTTAAAAAAATTCACCAAAATAATAGGCATCATTATATTCTCGACATTTGTGCATAATTAGCAAAGATGGTTTGATTGTTAAAATACTTTCCGATTTTATTAACCACTTTTGAAATACTTTCATTTATATTTTTAAATATGCTTTTAATTATTGTAAAATAATCTCTTTCGACATTTATTTGAACTGCTCTTAGAAATTTCTAAGATTCCTGAAATAATTGGCCCGACGAAAATGTCTTTACAAAGGAAAATGCAAAGTTTCTATTTACATTAACTCTTAAAAAGAATTTGAATGAAAAATCAGAGAAACGGTTTCAGTTATTTGCTTAAAAGTTCTGTCAAACTGTACATTTTCTTCCACAATTAAATGACTTAGAGGTTGGGTGACAGTGATTAATATTAATGAAATACATTCTCGAACATCTACTTTTATGTTTGAATAATTACAGCATTTTCGAATTTGCATTTGTCTACAAGATAAAAGACACTACTTCTTTTCTTCCTTCCAACATTCATCCGTCTTTACTGTAAACTCTTCTGGAAGATTGTCAGTATGTATTTCTAACCATTGCCATCGCAGATAAGCGAAACTCTATCACACCACGGTATTGAAATTCCTTTCATTAAAAAAAATCACATTTTTCCTTTTCCCAAAAATTCTTGGAGATAATTAACTCTCTTTTCTTTTTCTTTTAATAGATATTTTGACATGTTCTAGTAGGGGTGGTGCTCGATTGCTTTTGTGTGTTTATCTTTTATAAAAGTTTTTCTAAACAAAATCAAGCGAAAATGTAAAAGAGAGAAGCAAATATTTTTCTTATAATTCAGTCATTTATTTTTGTATTTTATTATTATGGCAGATTCCTATTAATAAGAGATAAAAAGTAATTGTAGGAAATGAGGTAGAAATCATATAATTTTTCATAGAGGCATTTTTTTCTTGCTTCACATATGGCCTGACCCATATGTCCTTTTAAATATAAATTTGATAATAAATTTGAAGTTTCTAACTTAATTTCTAAGCACAGATAAAATTACTTTCAATAATATGAAATAAATACTTTCAAATATAGTAAAATACTCAAACTCTTTTTCAATAGTTTCGTAGAACTTTTTATAGTGTTCTTTATTTATGCAAAAAAGGGAATGCTTCCTTCAAATTCATAGTCTCTGATCGTGATTATTAATAAGCCCTACAAAGACATCAAGATCAAATTTACTCGGATACTCGGTTTCGAGATGATGAATTAATCCACAGTGGAAGTCACATGACAAAATTTCATCGAATCCTTAATCTTTCAAGATCAAACACCCATACAAGCCTCTCCTGCGAACAATTCAATTCCTCCACACTCCTGTTATCTTTCTATTTCCTTTTTGAATACTCCGTCAGTTTTTCAGAACTTCGGTTTATTTTATTCGAGTAGAAAATATCCAGAATTTAGATATAAAGTCAGGAAGGAAACCCTAAAAGTTAGTTAAAGGAAACCTCTTGAATAACCCTTGTTACTCAGAAAACTATAACAAAATAAAAAATGTTTAGAAAAAAAGAATCATCTTAATTATAAATTTAAGCAAGCATATATGTATTCTTACTCCAATTTTCATGCCGTAATCGAATGGTCATTTTTGCAGTGCTCTTATTAAACAGTCGATTTAAATTTGCAACTTAGTGTTTACTAAGAAGAGTTAAGAAAATGAACAATATCTCATTAAAAAGAAAACTATTCAATTCCATTATCAAACAGTCAGAGATGTTCTATATATCATCGTTTTGTTACACGACACACATGGTAGTTCAATTCTCTCCACAGACGTTGGAGCGCGTCACTGTCAATGTCGTTTTAGAATTGTATGCCATGCAGCTTAGACTGTAAAAATCTTCTGATAGATTTTTGTAAAATCATCTTCCAAGCGAGTGTGAAGTATCAAACTCCCGACAACCTAGACGTGTTGACTTTGTGACGATGGGCTATTCACAATTTTCTCTTCTCTAACCTCGAAGACTTTTTGGTAATTTGAGTTGCATTCAATTACAGCTCTTTGCCAACCAAAATGTAAAGTTATCAGGTAAATTAGAGGAAAATAAGAAATGTAGTGAATTGAATTAGTGATAAGGATATTTTCGAAAAAGAACTGAAAAGGAAAAGAAAAGGGAGTTAGAGAATAATGACAAGCTGTTAGGTGTTGTAGATTGGAAAGAATCATCGTAATTAATCGTTCATATAAATATTAATGGAAAGTGACCCCTGATCAGAATAATAGGGGTTAAATTTGCTATAATAGTGAAAGGCTTGAATTGGAATGAGTGATTTGGTAAGTTAATATTTGAAAGTAAACAAGGATTAAATGAGTGATACAAGGAGAATGATCTTGCATACCCTTTGATAGTTAATAAAATTGGGCTGTCTTGCTCTTACATATCTTCTATGGGAGTTTTGTAATTTTTGACTATATAATTAGACTTTAAAATGACTGTAGAGTTAAATAATGGTGGAATGATGTCACAATTTCAGTGGGCCATTATCAAAATAGTCTCAAATTCTATATATTGCATCATGCGAAACTGTAGGTCTACCGGACTCGTTCTTTTATACAAACAGAGTTCTCGAAGTGACGATACTACTGCAGAATGCTCCAATGATTCAGAGCATGAGATTCATGCTTTATTCTGAATGCTCTCTGCATTGAAACAAGTGATGAAGATTTGGCATGATCTAAAATACAAAACTCCTCCCAGTCATTTGTCGCCCTTTTCATGTACATAACCCAGAAAATGGACGGTTTCTTCACATCAGCTTGAACGTAGAAGTGAGTTGGCGCTCAACTGGACCTTCGTACTGTTTAGAAATTATCCTTTTCTGGGTTCAAAAAAACTTTTTATTCTAGAGCTCTACCCATCTAGCTAACAGAGAAAACATCAAATCATATTCGAAACTGATACAGGAGGGTTCCAAAAACTTTTCAAGGGTCATTACACATTACAAAATATTCCACATAAAGATGTGACTGTGATTGTTCATTAACGACGACTTCATAAGCAATTGGTTACGGACTCTTAATTCTGAACCTACCTCTGTCAAGCTATGAGGACGACACCTGAGATGGAATCTCCTTCACCAAACTTCCACACCAGGCCCTCGGGAGTGCTTGAGACCACGATCAGATTGAACGTGCATCAGCCCCATTAAACGGCTGGTCTTGGATGGAATCAGAGCTCGAACCCACAACTCGATGAAAACAACACCGGCCGCAAGTCCGCGACCATGATTTTTAGGCTACCGAGTCCACAATCTATATACGAAAAAGTGACAGTGTATCAATAAAAATATATCCTCTGCTTCTACTTCATTATTAGTTTCTCAGAGGGCAATTAATATTTTTTCAATTACATTAATTTAAATACCAATATTTATTATAATCGTCCTATAATTAGTTAAAAGAGATTGAATACAATGCATATTTTCTTCGTGATAATTTCTCGTGATTTCTAGGCACATTTACTGTTTATTTTTTATAGAAAATTAATCCACAGAAATACTTCTAAATGAAATTTCTTAAAAGGTCATGAAAGACGTGAAATTTACCTATTAGTTAGCATTCAAGAATACATTAAAATAATTCAGCATTTTCTCTTATTTAAAAAAATCTTGTCACTTAATTTTCTAAATAATAGTCTCTTCTCTTAATAAAAATTATGAATCGTTAAAAATAAATCAAACACTTGTATAGTAATCGAAATATAAATATAACTTTTTCCTTACTTATTTCGAAACATTCTCATAACTGATGAAATCCTTTCAAGAATTAATAATTTAATTGATATATAAGCTAATGAGTGTTGTTGGAATAATTTAGTTTTGTTAAATCTATACCCCCATTCCCCCTTCCTATGATTTTAACTAAGGACGCATTTACAATAACGATAAAGTCACAGTAACTGGATATTTTTATTACTCTAAGATCATGTTTGATAGTTCTTTAAAGTTAGTTATAGATTCGTACATGAACAATGATCATAATCACATTTCCAAAAATAACTAAACTAAAATTCTAAAAGTCATAGGTATGGATTACAGAGCAGAAAAAAATTTCTGTTTAGACAAATAAACACCAAATACCCCTTTAGAGCTGCTAAATTATTTTAAGTCTAAAATGGAGACAAATGCATCATTTTAACCTTAAAAGATTTCAAATAACTTGAGTTGTTCTTGCAACCCAGAAAACATTTCAGATCATTAATTAAATCAACGAAACAAGATGTCAAATTCTGTAGTATCCTTCTTGTAACTAATGTATAATTATTTTTCATACATATTTAAAATATTATTAAGGAAGTCGCTTTCTTTCTATACACAAGCTTTATTTTTTTCAGTAAAAAGTTATTCTTTTCTCTATTTGTCCTAAGGGCATTCGAAAGAATCGAAATATTGTGTGAAAGAGAGGGAAAAGAAATCAATTTGTAGGAAGCTCGGAGAACAAAGGCAGGAAAAACAATGCTTCATTTCCAGTAAATTAGTTTTGCTCCTCCCGCCACACATATAGAGGCACGTGCAAAAGTCAGTTCCAATTACTCGTTTAGAGCATGGGCTCTAAAATGATTTTAGTCCGTGGATCTGTTTAACCATAAAATGGTGGTCAAGATCTTGTTCCTAGATGGACTATTTTCTTCTCACCCCTTCAATAACGTTTTCGCTTAACACAGATGTATACAGAAAATAAAACTGAAGAATGAGTTAGTTAACTTTTTTAATAATTTATATTTGAAAGCGGTAAGGAGGTCACGGTAGTTGAGGGGTATAGTATCGTGTCGTTCTTCTCAATGAGTCGCGGGTTTGAATACTGATTCCACGTACGACCTATCGTGTAGCAGGTATGATTCACGCGAATACTGTTGAGGTTCCCAGTCCCCAGTCTTGTCACTTGATTACGAAGCCAGTAGCTAATAACTCTCGTGTTGCTTCTTAGTGCGACGTTAATTAACAATGAATTAATTAAAAGCAGTGTGATTAAATTAATGCCAAAATAAAAGCCTTAGCACTGAGTACTTAAACATGATACAAAGTAAGTTCATAACGCCATTTGATTATTATCTTGGCTTGCCATTAGCAATTTTAATTTTAAAAAATCCACAAATATTCTAATAAAGAAAGTGAGCTCAATAAAAATGCTATTTAATTGTTTTTATTATCGTTGCTGAATAATAAAGTTCAATAGTTAATATTGTTTTATATCTAGTTAGACTCTCGAAACGCGTTTGAACGCGTTATCCATTTAAATCATTTCTTACCATCTCACTCGGGTTCTAATGTATAGACTAACTGGAGTTGGAAGTTTGGGTCTTGAACTCTTTTTCTATCTCTTCTAGGATTTTTCTGATCACTCATTGGATTATGAATGGCTGATTACTACTTCTCATTTTGATTTACTATCTCTCTCACGATTTCTACCATCCACTATATAATATGTTTTTCGTTGTTTAAAAATGCAATTTATCCTATTCATTCATTACATTTCATAACTTCAATCTGCTTAAATAAATCACGCTCCATTTTATGGGGCGAGTTTCATTTTAAGCAGTTCAAATAGAAAAAATTCCATGGTTAATTGAAGTAAAATTCACGATAGATCTCGCAGTTGCAAGTGTAAAAATCTATTTTTAATTAACTAATAAATCTATAAGACTTTCAGTTGAAATAAAAATGGAATCCTCATATTAAGATAAACTGAATAATTAATTAAATAATTAATCTGCTTACTTCATAATAGTAGTTAACACAAATGGGAGGTAAGAGCAAGTTGATGCTAAATTAATTATCGAGCTAACTTACTTTTAAGTTTATATTAGATAAATCCTTAATTAAATCCGAATTAATATGAGGGAATGCAATTATATCTTTTATTCCTGGTACAAAGTTTCATCATTAATTTTTCCTTTAATCTCTACTTAACTAGTTATATCATAGAAAAGTATTAATTATTCATAAAATTAGAAACAGTTGTCCACTTCCTTTCTCAACATATTTGCAAAAACTACTTTAGAAAATGAACTTGAAATTTCTAGCAGAAGTCAGATATATAAAAACATAATAATTAAATAAGATAATTAAATAAAAGTGAACAATACAATTCCTATATCATGATTTTGACGTAGGTCATAGCTAAAAACTTTTTTGCATAGTTTAATTTAGAAGCTATGCATTTTTTGTGCAGATCATAATATAACTGTATGTAGACATTTAAATTATATTGTAGATGATTACTCAGAACTGTAAACTTAATTTTAAGTCATAAGAATCACCTTTGACTCGTTCTACCATTATAATGAAGTTCAAAAACAAGCAACTGAGTTGCAACAAAAACTCTCACTTCCCTTTAAAAAATTTTATCTAGACTTAAAAAACGTAAAAAACAATAAACATGCAAACAATCTAGCAACTAACTTGTCCCCGAGAAAATACTGGACATCTTTTAAAACAAAAAGAAAGTATGAGTAATTATCAACAAGAATTTTTAGGGAAAGGAGCATGGTGAATTTTTTAATGAAAAGAATTTCATTAGCATAGTACTGCAGAGTTTTATTTATCTGCGATGACAAAGGTTAGAAATGCAGATGATCTTTTTCAAGATTTAGGAATAAAAATGGATGAATAATGATTAGAAGAAAACACGCAGCTGCTTTTGTGTTATAATGAAGGTTAAAGATAGAAAAAGTGATTTAATTTTTTAAAAAATAAACAGTTTACCGGGTAAATATTTTATAATATTGCTCAATACTGACTAGCATAGAAATCGTTTAAATTTAACAAAAGGTGCCTACTTTGACAGAACTAATGAGGCTGCGGTAGCCTAGTGGTCATGGTTTCAGACACATAGCTTGCGGTTTTCGTTGAGTCGCGGGTTCAAGCCTTGACCACTAAAGACCCTCCGTGCAGCCTGGGATGATGCACGTTAAATCTGTTGGGGTCCAAAGCTATCTCGTTGGCGTGGTATGTAAGTTAGGGGAAGAGGTGCCAGCTCAAATGTCATCCTCGTCACTTGAACGAGGTCCGTCGCCTATAGCCCTAGTGTTATTTCTAGTGCGACGTTAATAAAAATTAAGCTTGACAGAAAAAATAGAAAATCAAAATAACATTTTTATATAAGAATTAATCTAATTAGGGTATTTGTATTACATGGAGTACAATTTCGTCTATTGAGGAAAATGTAGAAGATTTTTAGACCAATTAAAAAGATATGCATGTGCTAGATTTGTTAGAAAATGTTTTTTTTACAACAGTAACTAGAACAATTTCTAAATTTTAAAACAAAATATTTTGTACGGCTTTAATAACTCGAAATTGCTTTGATTGAATCAAAACTTCTTCGGCTAATTCTTCAGTATGTCTAATTTATAAAAAGTCGAAGTAAGGAGAATAAATTGCGATCTTTGAATTAAAAGGGATTGAAATATGCAGGGAATTTACTGTAAATGTGTATGAAAACCTAATCAATAAAAATAATTAAATCACCTAAGTAAAAAGAAACAACGAAGAAGAATTGATGACAAAAGTAGTTTAAAATACCACAGAGACGAATAAGAAACTTTTATAGTGTTTCTTAAGGTCTCTATAAACCTCCTCGGTTCGGAAGTACTCCATGTGATAAACATGCTTCTGAATTTCTTTAAAAAGTCCTTTAGAAGGTTATCAGCTGGGAACGGCAGTATCACGTGTGATGTAGTTCTAAATACTGTCTCTAGATTTTTAGTTCATCCATAGATGGCAGCTCTAGTTCTTTTTTTTTCAGTTTTCATTAAGCCAGTTGAAGCGGCAAACATGAATTCTTCAAGCCGAAGTAAGTATTTTAAAAGTATTAATCTACAAATTGTAAACCTTTTCAAGAATATAGATTTTATATAAAGATATATAGCCATGTTGTATAGATTTATAGATCTTAATTTGTATTAAATAGTGAACCCTGTGGAAACTGTAAATATAATAGTATCACATGAGATACTTTGGATTTTAATAGGGACAGCGTCTTTTTTTAGTTTTGCATTTTTCAATTATTTGTTCTCACTCTGTCTATGACATTTACGCCATGTAATTAATATCACATATAACACGTCGTAATTGCTGTTAGATATGCTAATCAATAGATAATTTTCTGCAACAGAAACACTAATGAAAAATCAAAATTAGCTGAATTACAAGCAGATAGTTAAATGAAAAGAATTGGCGGTGGCTTTCTTGATCAAATTGTACGGTACGACAAAAAAGTTGCCTAGTCGAACGGTTTGATAACAGAGGTGTGTTGTTATCAACAGAAAGTGCTAAACTTCCTTAGAAAAAATGTCGTCAATGACCCCCTCAAAAAAAGAAAAAATATCGATTGCCCTGTAGTTGTAGAAAATTACAACTAATTCATGAGGGTGCAGTTCGCTTAAATCGTTATATCAACAACTACCAAATGAAAAATTGAACAAAAAATGGACAGTAAGAGTAATCTTACTTATGATTCATATTACAATGAGTACAGCTTAGATAGGATATCATCACAAAATGGAAGCCATCGGAGTCCACAAAAAGGATATTCTCGATTACTTTTCCTTCAGACTAAATGCTGCCACAACCTTGATTTATGGAGTGAAGTAATGGCTAAGTCGAAATTCCTCTATCAGGTCATAGGATGAATCGATTAAGGACAACGATCCACCAACTAAACGAAGGATACCTGTCTGTATCCCACATGATTCTGCAAGGAAGAAAGATATAAGATATATGACTCAAGTGATGAGTGATAGAAATCACAAGAGTAAATGCAGAATACCAAAACGTGATGCTCTAACTACAATGCGATGTTCCAACTGTAAAATATTTCTGAACTTCAATGGCTCAAGAAATTGCTTCAAAAGATATCATGAAACATAGAGAATCAATTCATGTCTAAATATTTATAATTCTTAATTTTTTATTTCGTAGTGGTTTAACACTGAAGTATCACGCGTGATATTTGTTGCCTCCCTCAACCCACTTCAACAACAATGAAAAATAAAACTAATTAGATGGTAATAATAAATTACAATCATTTTTAAGGAAACACAACTGTTATTTTTGTGACGAATCAGGAGAAGTTAAAGTAGTTTGGTTTGAATGTATGAAGAAATAATATTAGTTAAAAACATTTAATATTGTAAAATTTAAAATTCAAGTATATTTAATCGATAAAGGCTCAATATTCTTTTAGAGAAATTCTTGGATTTTATTTATTTTATTATCACAAATATGGTTTAATTTCTTAATTAATATAACTGAAACATGAAACAGATTTTCTGAGTAAAATTTATGACGTATGTTTCTAGAAACTTGATTGTTTTTAAGAATAAAAATATTCGAAGTATTTCATAATTATTTATCTTCTCAAAACTTATTCAGAATTACTATTACCATAACTCAGTAATCATTTCAAAAAAAGCATATCGAGTAAATTGTTGCATAAGTATGTTTTCTATAAGTACGGTTACTGTATAAAAAAGATGTCATATATTTTGTTAAGGAGTCAAATGACATTTTTTATATTAAAAATATCTATTTGTTTTCTATAAAGTTTGTCATTTCGATTTTGCAAATGCATCTCTCTGGTAAACTCAACATTTTTATAACCTATTTTTCTATAGTTTTCTCTCACAGTATTGCACATTTTAGAAATTATTTTAAAAGCATTAAAACACTTTTAAATGATAGAAGTCAGATTTTTTAAAAAATATTTAAGTATCTAATTCATCAAATTAAATGAGGAAAAATATTAATCACTAAGCTTTTCAATTAATACAGAGCTTCAGAATATAAGAACTTCCATTCGCATGTAATTAATGAATTCCGTACAATAATTGATTGTTTTACATCGATCAACTTTGTCAAAGCTTTTATAATTATGTAAAGAGGGAATTAAATGGTAAATAATAACTGTAGATAAAAAGTTTTAATCACTTTCCACAGGGTGTTCTTCTATCAAATGCTTAAGTTTTTGTATTTTTTTTAGAAAAATCTTTAATTTATTCGTAGGCTAAGGACAAGAAAAAAATATTAGATAATTTATTAACGCCAAAGAATTTGCATTTATTTTAAAGATTAATTTTCTCTTTTTTTAAAAAAAATTTCATATTAAATAGAAATTATTTATCAAAATAACACTTAAGATATCTGGTGTGTATTCCCTTTCCTTCTCAAAATATCGATTGAATTAGTTTATTCCTCCGTTAGTAACTCAGCGATTTTTCTTAAGACATTCATTCAAAACTTATTTAACTGAAAAATTATTAATTCCACTGCAGGATAGAAATTACTTTTTTTCATATTGTTGCGAATCCGGGATGAGCCTTCTCTGCTAAGGTTTTCTTATGATGGAAAAAAGACATTTACAGAGATTTCATCAGTCAGCAAAGGATAGTTTAAGCAATGACCCTTTGACATTGGCAACGGATTTAGTAATTTCGTGACGATTTGGTAATTTCGTGAGTAAAATGGAAGTTCCCGAAAGTGTTAGAAGATTGACGAAATATCGACTGGTCAGAAAGTTACCGATTTCTTATGAATTTTTTGCGTGACATCACACCCAGGCATTGTAAGTGTACAGAGAGACTGAGCGGTCAGTCTGACTATTGATTCCACTTTTGAAGATCAGTCGGGAAATCGATTGAAAGAGAAATTATGTGCATCTGCCGAGATCTTTCGGAGACTGGTTTGGAATTCGACGGAGCTTTGTTCGTAGTGTGAACTAGAGAAGTAATAAGCTGAATGTTGCTGATACAACTGACACTACTATTACGAGTGTTGTTTTTGATCTTCTACTTGTGCCGCTAATCTGTACAGGTGCTGTGTTCCTGTTTGTGCTGTTACTGTACAATCTCTGCTACCTGTATGTTATCCTAAATATTTGTGAATAAAGCGTCATTTGTAGTTATCCTCAATTTTTGAATGTTTTTCACTAGTTATACACCTAGAAATTTTGTAACTATATCTTATGTATTGATATTATTGTGTGTGTATTGATATTGTGTGTAAATATTATGTGTGTGTGTGTGTGTGTGTGTGTGTGTGTGTGTGTGTGTGTGTCAATGGTGTTTTGTATTTAGATTCACACAATTGTATCATTTTTTACCATAAAACAGTCGCCTCTTTTTGCAATGCAAATTTCGCTTTTTTGCAAATATTTATTCCAGATTTTTGAATCATTTACAAATGCTACATGACATTATGCTGAACTGCAAATGTCATGATATATATTGCCAGCATTTGTACTTTAAGGAGGGGGGGAACGCATGAATTGCAATTTACGAATACTTAAAATTCTCTAATCGAACCCGTGAGAGCAAAATAAAAAATGTAAAGTTAGTTATTCGAGATATCGATCGCTAGATGTCTAGTGAAACATTTTTAGGAATGATTTTGTGTGTATGTGTGTTTGTAACGAATCATTTTGATTCTTTAGAATGTATAGCAAAACTTGTAAGAAGGCTATGTAAAAAATTCCTTTTTGAATTCTTCACATGGGAATAAAAAGTGTTATTCAAAATGATTCATCCGATTCTAAAATTCCATATTTTCAAAAATAAACGACACAGAATGATACTTAATACACCAAACCTTTTATACACGGTAGATACGTTCCTTAGAAAACCGTACAAAAACATCATGTAAAAATGCATGCAACTTATGGTAAATTTGGGTATATGTTCCACAACTTTAACAAATCGTATAAGATGAGAAAAACTCTAAACATAACTGTAAACAAAGTAATAATGAAATCTACATTACACATTCAAAAAACAAAAATAATTCATTTTTATTAGAAAATAAATTAAAATTAGAGTACAATGAAAATTTATTCTATATGTACATACAACATATAAAAATTCAAATTGAAATTAGGAATAAAACTTCTAACTAGCAACTATTCATACACTAGTATAACAAGTGTGCAGCACGTTTATTACGAGCTGGATTAAAAATGCTATCATCAGTAGATGTGTCAGATATGTCTAGCACGACTGTCAGCTTTGATTAAAATGAAGAATGTCGTTCGTTATTATAGTACCTGTTGTTTTGGTTGTTGCTGTTACAAAGTCTGTTATTACGGGCCGGGTTTTTTTTTTTTTTTTTTTTTTTTTGTGGTTTCTCTTAAGTTGTTAAAAATAATTCTTGATATCCTGCTACACATCATTTAAGACTACGTTAAAATTTCAATTCATGCTCTATGTCAGGATCATGAGTAAGAAAAGGTTGTTCCATTCTTATAGAAAATTTCAAGCCCTCGGGATTTAAATCAGCTGTTAATAGCTGAACCTCAACTTCACCGTTCTCGATTTCTTTATTATCATAAATCTAATAAATTCTATTAAATCGTCCTCATCCAAAGGGCTTTCTAGCATTGTTTCTTCAATATCAACCGCTTGCAAGTTGTTAAATTATTTGGCACCAATTGCATTTGATAGAGATATAATTTCAAAACACACAGCTGATTTTTGTACTACGAAACTTTCGTCTTTTTGTCGCATTCTAGAAAAACTTTTTTCAAACTGTCAAATTTCTTTCATCCACTGTGCCTAAGATATATTTAAATGCTTACTTTACGTAGTATATTTTAAATGCTGCTATAATACCCTAATCGAGTGGTTGAATCTACGAGGTGAAATAAGGGGGTAAAAACAGCATTTGGATATTTGGATGAACCAACACTGTGTCGCATTATTAACGAGCAAAAGTATTTTAAATCGCAAACTTTTTTGTTCCATATATTTCTGGACCTGAAGAACGAAACAGTTGTTGCACCAATTTGTGAACAGATCAGCCATCATCCATGTCTTTTATTCGCCATCAAATGAACCGGAAGTTGTGTTCAAGTTGAAGTACAATGAATTAAAGAAAAAAACTGATAATAAAATTTGGGTACACCCCGTAACTCCAGAATACAAAGTAAACAACCCATGAAGTAGTCCAAGTCACTCGCACATTTGTAGGCATAAACCGACCGTCTTTTGATTACACTATCAAAATTTGAATTAAAAAAAATGGGGGGTGAGGATTCCTGCTAGAACAAAATATTTCGTGCAAAAAAAGTCTGTAAGTGAACTGCGTTATTTCAAAACTGTGTAAAAAAAAGAGCTGGGTGTACATGAATATAAAGGGAAACAATGGAAGTTTTAAATTGTCATAAAAATGACTCTCTTATGTTCTTCAAGAAGTTATATCACGAAAGCTGTTTTAGAAGTTTTCCAGGAGCAATTTCGTAGTTGGACTGGTCGTAGTGCACCAGATAACTCGATGCCTCACAACTTGTCCCCTAAGTCACTTGATATGGCCCCATACGATTTCTTTCTTTTGGCGTTTGCTAAAGATAAACTGTATGTGCGTTACCATTACCTCAAATTTATGTTAACTTAAACAACGGATTTCTGCTGGCATATAAATTACCAATGGCTCTTTACAACGTGTTTGGCAGGGTTTACATATCGAATGGGCGTTAAATGTGTAACTAAAAGGTATTTTATATCAAACACTTGTTAAAAATCTCCATACTTTAAATGAAGTTATGCATCAACTGATTAATAGTTATAAAATTCAGAATAACATAATCAGTGAAAGCCTATAGTTTCCAAATCAAACCTATGGAATATAATGTATAAAATGCGGTCGTTTATTTTATCCATATCATTAAATCAAGAAATCTATGATTTGAA
>BMAW01064832.1:0-42986 GCA_019974015.1 Nephila pilipes | reverse complement strand
ATTGTCCTCTATGAGTGACGAATGAAGTTAGCTGTTTTGATTCAGAACTCATTCTGCTTATTCTGCCAGTATCCATTCAAAAGATCGAGCAAGGTTATGAATTTGGAGCTTGCTACTCGATAAATCAAATCAGTGGAGTTCGGCGTCGGAAAAGCATCTGGTTCTGTCTGAGAATTCAAATAACGGAAATAAACACATTTGCTTATTCTTCCGTCTTTCTGTGATACACATACTACTGGGTGACCACATTCACTTTCAGAGGGGTCAGTTAAACCTAAAGGTAAGAAATTATCTATTTGTCTGTCTACTTCTAATTTTAAAATTTAAGAAATCCGATAATTTTTATTTTTATTTATTTATTTAATTATTTATTTGATTTTTTTTTGGTCGATTTGACTGGTCGAGTTAAATTTTCCTTTTAGTAGCTTAAAATTAATATAATCTGTAATCATGGATTTAACATAACGCTTTCAGTTTGGTTTTTTACAACAGATTGTAAATTCTAAACTTTAAAAAAACAATGTAAGGATCTAGAAGAATACTATCTGTGATTAATTGCTTGGCTTTTGTTTAAACTTCTACTGGAAGCAACACGAGAGTCAAATGTATCGGACCAGTTAATTCTGAACATTGGCAAGAGACGAGGACGACACATGAGCTTGCAATTCCATGTACTAACTTTCCCACCACGTACACGAAAATATTTTGTACCTCGGCATATATTACGTGCATCAACCCCAGCTACACGGCTGGTATTTAGTGGCATCAAGGCTTGAACCCACGATTCTACGAAATCCGCCGTCAGCGACGATAACCACTAGGCCACCGTGACATTAAGATATCTGTGATACAATAAACATATCAAAATGTTATAAACTTACCTTTTTCTGCATGTTTGTATCGTTTTTATAAATATTCCTTTTCAATATCGTTGAGGAAAGATTCAATTGCCCAATGTATTATTAATAGTTTTCCAATTGTCTGCGTTTTTTCAATATTACAGTTTATAAATAAAAAATTAAATTATTTCTTCAGGTAAATTTTCCATACTGATAAAATATGGATATTTTGACCTTGGTGAATATTTTGTCTTTTTCTGAGCCATGCATCCTGAGCTTAAATTTAAAAAAAAAAAAAATTAATAAGGTATTTGAAGTTTAGTTTGGGCCGTGGTAGTCTGGTGGTCAAGGTCGTGGATTCGAGGCTGGTGGTTTTCGTTCAGTCACGGGTTCGATCCTTGGCCGCCAAAGTCCCGCCGTGTAGCCGGGGCTGATGCGCGTTAAATCTGTTCGTGTCCAAGTCCTCCTGTTGGCGTGGCGTGGATGTTAGGAGAGGGGAGGTACCAGCTCAGGTGTCGTCCTCGTCACTTGACCGTGGTTCAAAATTACGAGGTCCGTCGCCAATAGTCCTCGTGTTTCTTCTAGTGCAATGTTAATAAAACCTAAACTAAACTTGAAGTTTAGTTTAATTGAACTGAACGTCATATCAATTTATACACAATTGACAAAAGTGGGATTTATTATTATATTTCGTTTTAGTTCGAAAAATTTCAACAGGTTCCTTTTTCCATTGAATGTGAATGAATAATATTACTTTTGAGCTAATTGCAGTAAAAAAACGAATTAATCTTTGAATGGAAACATAAAAATTCCCGTGAAAGTGTTTGAAAACTGAAACCAGTGACAAGATTTTAGGTAAGAAAGCCTCGTTGATTTATCATTTACTTCAATATTATGGATAAGAAAATTAATGAATCTTAGTTGTGCCGGAAACCGTTTTACTCATTGGAAAGCTTAGAGAGGCACTTATACTTGCAATAAATGCAAAAAACTCTTTTTTTTTTTTTCGATTCACAATCTAGCACGATATTGGTACATTCGAGCACGGTACATAACATATACTTACGAAATGTGAGTCAAATAATTTTATTGTATAATTAAAAAAAAAAATAGATATTTACTGTTTCTCTCAAATGAGAGATTTTATTCGTATCCAGTTTATTATAAGGCTTTTACTCGAAGCTCTGTCTGAAATACTCGTTTACGTATTCACGCAAATGAGAAACCTTATGTTTGTGACATTTGCCAAAAAGGTTTTTCTTCGAAAGATAGTTTGAAAAATAATTTCTGTATTCATGTCAAAGAAAAGCCTTATTTTTGTGAAGAGCGCAATAGGGCTTTCCGAAACAGTAGTTCAATAAGACGTCGTTTACGAATCCGTTAACAAATACATACGTTTGGACTTTAACAAGTTTTTACTTTTAATTTTTCTTTCTTCTTTAAATAAATATATGGCTCTCTCTGAAACAAATTCGCATAACAGGAATGTACAGTTTATAAAGAAAATTGGTTTTCGAAAAAAAGGAAAAAATGGTAGAAGCTCGCTTCGAAAATGGTATTGCTTATCAAATGTATTAATTCGCGTTTTTGAAGAATACAGTTCAGGCTGAACATAAGTAATATACGTGAACTGTTTGCAACAAGGCTTTTACTCAACGTACTGACTTAAATGTTCATTTATGCTTTCATACAAATGAGAAACCGTATGTTTGTGATATTTGCTAAAAAGGATTTTACTACTAAAGAAGGTTTGAAAAAACATTTCCGTATTCATACCAAAGAAAAGCCTTATGCTTGTGAAATGTGCAATTGCGCTTTCCGTCAAAGTAGTACATTGAGATGTCATTTACGCATTCATACCAAAGAAAAACCGTATGTTTGTGATACTTGTAATAAGGCATTTTCTCGAAGATGTCACTTGAATAAACACTTACTCTTGCATACAAATGAAAAACTTTACATTTGTGAATTCTGCAAGAAATCTTTTACTCAAGGTTGCAATTGAAAGAGACATTTTCGCTTCCATACTAAGGAAAATTCTTATGTTTTTGAAATTTGCAAATACGCGTGTATTAACAATAGTGAGCTTAGAAGTCATTTGCTTATTCATACCAACGAAAAACCATACGTTTATTATTTATGCAAAAAAATCTTTCATTCAAAGTAGTAAGTTAAAAAGGCATTCCCGTACCTGAACTGAGGAAGGACATTGATGGTTTTGATACTAGTAGAAGGCTATTCTCTTAACGCTGTCACTTGTGTGTGTGTGTGAGAAGACCAAAAGGAATATAAAAGTATTTGCCACTTATTCAACAAATGATTTTTTGGATCCCTAGTATTTTATATTAACCTGTGTGACATTCAAAGAATTAATTTTTGATTTTTTTATTAGTAAACACGAGATTCTTACTCCAATTGATTTTTATCCTTCCTATTTACTTAACGATTTATACTTTTAGAATGTGACGCAAATTTATAAAATTCATATGTTTCAAGTATTACTGTCATTGTACGATATTTTTATTTTATTTTCTGCAATGCAATTACAATTACATTTCGTTTATAGTTAAAAATCATTCTAGGAATTTTTTTTATGTATAACTGTTCCGAATTTCATGCAATATCTTTGAGAAAAATTGTCTTTTGATGATGCAGTGAATTTTATGAATATAGACTGAAGCAGTTAGACGAACACAATGATACTGAGACAAAAAAATAATAATAATGTAAAATAAAAATAATCAATGATAATGACTGAGATAAAATATAATTCTTATTTTACAGAGAACTTTTGCAATGGTATGGAAAAAATATTTCATATGTAGTGATAAAAAGTTTTATTTAAAAGCGGATAACAAAAAGCAGTTTTTTATGATAGGCTCGTAAAATTTATGAATTATATTTATTCTTCTTATATACGAGTATCATTATTAAAATAATTATTTCAACTGGAGAGAAAAAAAATTACTTAAATCAATGCAGCGTGGAGTGTTTTTGATATAAGTCGTAAGATGTTTTGTTTTTTTAGCGTGTTGAGAAGTATGTTTTTTTTCAGGTTTGTTCCTTTTTGGATACATGATGGGCTTTGAAATGGTAAAAGTATGCAAATGATACAGTGAGAAATACATTTAAATTATTGCTAAATATATGAAATAACTTATATTAATGTGAAATATTTTAAAGTTTCCTTCAAAATATTTTGTAAAATAAGACTTGATACTAAAATGGGTGTTGAATACAGGGAAGAATTACTCATCTATCGTTAAGTATCTTCTATAAAGCAATTAACTAAATTTTCAATTACAAAAATATTTCAAATATAATATTGATCCAATAATTCAAATATAACATTAATTTCAAATAAAGTTTTAAAACTTATTTTTAAAAGAATAGGCTTTTTCTTTTAAATAGAAAATTAATTTTTTAATGAAAATCGGCGATGCACAATAAGTTCTAAGCAGAAAACAATACCAGTACTAAAAAAAAAACATTATAATACATAAGAATTATGTACAACATGCAAACACATTGCTTAGAATATTACAAAAATTGTTTTTAACCGGCTTTATTTTCAGGAAATTGCTTTTGTTATAAAAAAAAAAAATTAAAAATCATTTTAGTAATGACAAAATTTCCTCTCAGTGCTGAGTTCTTTATCTTCTCCCAATAAAACTGTTGCCATCATATTAAACCCTAAATCTTGAATTTAATACAAATATAAACATGACTTTGGAGTTATTCCTCAGTCTCATGGGCTAAATAGAAGAATGTAGAAATATTTGCTTCATTTGCGACTACACAATGACATTTTGACATATGTTTCATTTGCGACTACACAATGGCATTTTGACATATGTTTCATTTAACAAAATGTACATTTAATTTTTTAGCAAATAAAATAGAACTAATTGAAAATGTTTCAAAATGAATGAACATAGATTGCTTTAAAAGCAATTATGAAGCAACCACTTATGATTTTCTTTTTCCTGTGGTATCATGAATGCTGTGGATGAATTGTCAACATCGTTAAATCCTGCCTAGCGTTGCTTCCATGGGGTTGCTGCGGCTGGTGGTTTGAATAGAGGCACATGCTATACATTCTGGTATTTCTTTATTTACACACCATTGAATTCGTATAACGAGCTCCGAGCGAGCATCAAGTTAGAGCGCAAGTCGGGAAGAGAGAGAATGAGTCAGTTCTCGGAAGTGAAGGAGAGAGCGCACCAGGGTTGCTGCCTTTGGCGAGGAGCGCCTCGCAGCGCCCGTAGAATCAATTTGACGGGCTCCACAATTGGTGAATAATCTGCCTGTTGGCGAACCGCTGCCGGGTCTTGCGTTGGACACATTTAATGTGTTAAGATTTCGACACCTTATCCACAACAATAACAAGCAAAATCTGAAAGAAAGGATTTAATTATATTGGATGGTGTATAGTTATGACTTATAAATTATGTATTTTTTTAATTTAATTTCTGTTACAACTACTTAAATGAATGACTATTTCATTCTTAAGGGTATGCCATAATTTAAAGAATATTCTTGTATAAAGAATTACTGAATGTAATGAAAATTATATATAAAAACATCTTAAATTGAGGAGTTTTTTATTTTCATAGCGCTTTAGTTATCATACGAGCTTGCCTCTTGGCTTACAGTGTGTCGTGGCAGCCGAATTCTCTGGCGAAGCCAGTATTGTTTCCAAGTGCTTTGCACAAATCCCGATGTCAATAGCAAAACATATTTTGTGGTGCTGATGCACATTTAATTCGTCTAGGCATCAAGCTCTCCTGTTCGCACGGTATAAAAGTTTGGGGGGAGGAACCATCAAGTTATCCACGCTACTTGACGGAGGCTCAAAATTAAGAAGTTACTCACCAATTGCCCCCACGTTTCGCTTTCATGCGCGAAATAAAAAAAAATAATTAATCGTTGATGGGAAATAATAAATTCAAAAATATATTTTTTTCGAATGGATTACATGACAGTTTTTTTTCTCCACAATACACAATATCATCATTTTTCTACTCTATTTTTACAAGATTAGTAGAATATCTGTAATTTTATTCAGAGTTCAATTAACTCCATCTCCTGCAGAAAGGATATATTTTCAGCAACCAATTTGTATTTCAAGGAGTGAAGATTGCACATACATTCCTGATTTCATGAAACAACTATAAAGAGGAATATTGGCATTTTCGTGAGATTAAATGTAACACAGTTTTTTACTCAAGATTATTTTGAAATGCAACAGTGAACGAAAGCAAGTATCAATTTTATTTCAAATATTTTATTTGTATGGAACTAAGTTTCTCAAACTAAATTTCGGACGCAGTAGTTGAATGGTCATGATCAAGATATTGTGACCAAATTACATTCCTTCGGGTAATAAGAAGGAACTTTTTCACCACAAAACAAACACCCGCGTAGGGGGATGTTTTGAGTGAAGCGTTTTCCGGCTTCAAAACATTATGTAGGTGAGGTATGGTTGTTAGAGGGGGCAATATGTGTGTCATCCTCGTGATTCGATCATGGTAAAAATCACGAGGCCTTTTGACAAAGTCCCTCGCATTCCTTCTAATCCAAATGTTAATAATCATTCTAACAATTAATCTCACAAAAATTAAATACGGCCTAGCAGTAAACATAGTGAAAAATTATTCATTTCCATTTATTTATTTCTATCTTCTTATGATTGAAGAATATGTAATTTGCAATTACTAATTTTTTTTCTTAAATGCAGAACATTATCATAAAATCCTAAAGATCCAAAGCATAGAAAAGCATCAATTTTAACTGGTATATTTCTTATCTGTATTCTTCTTCTTAAGAACTGTACTGTATTGAAGACAATTAATAAAGATGACTTGTTTTCAGGACATCACATTTATTTGCGCACATCTTTTCAAACATAAATTCAAGACACAATTTTACGCAAGCACCATTTATGAACGTTCCTCTTTACCTCTTGGAACCAAACTCAATACTATTTTTCATATCCGTTGCCAGTAAATTATCTAAAATCAAAACTATGATCTAGTGTTGACAAAAAATATATCTTAATAAAGGATATTGAAAAAAGTATCACTTTAAGTTTAAATTGTCTGCTTTTAAAAGTTGAATAGGTAATATCTTAAATAATGTATATTAGATTAAATCGTCTGCCTTTAAAAGTCGAACAGATTATATCTTAAAAAAAGTATCACATTAAATTAAATCGTCTGCCTTTATAAGTTCAACAGATAATATCTTAAAAAAAAAATCATATTAAGATTAAATCGTTTGTTTTTAAAAATTGAATAAATCACAATCTTTCCCCTTCCGAAATAAACTTTAATAAATTTTTTAGATTAAAGTTTCTAAAGATTTAAATTATTGTTTCTTCCTATTTCAGGAAATTGATTTGCTTAGCAACTTAATTTTTTTATAGAATAGTTCTCTTATAACAACACCATTTCATATGCTAAGCTTAAATTCCTCAAATTTCATAAAAATTCAATAATAAACATACATAAATAATAAGAAGAATATCTCTTACATAAATACATACAGGTATATAACTTTCTCCCAAAATAATTGACGTAACAAATATTCAAAAGGAACTTTTTTAAAACACAGTAAATAACAAACATAATATGAACTGAAAATCACAATATATTTCTAAATACTATTTTTTTATATTTTTAATTCCACTAGGTATTGAATGGAATTGTTAGTCTGCAGCAGATACTAATAATTAAAACCCTTTTATAAAAATTTTTACAAAAAGTTGTTACAACATAAAATAGAATACATAATAAAAGTAATATCCATAATCATCACATTAGACAAAGCAATAATTTATAATGAAAAAAATACATAAACAAATATAACATTAAAAAGCCCAAATTTTTCACTGGTATGCAGCTTTTGAAAATATACAATGAATATGTATTAAATACAATTTGTGGTGAAGAAAGTTGCAAAAACAATACAAACAATAAACCAAAAGGTAAAATAATAAATGATAATACTCAAAGTCTGAAAGTATATTATTTTAAATATATTTTCTCTAATCAAACCATGGAGTGAGACTTACAGTATCTGCATGTTTATGACTCTTGCCACTGCCAAAAACTTCCATATAATTAAAAGACGGTAAAGTCATTGCCCATCTCATAAGTTGTGGATTCAATTTTACAATATTTTTAAGCCAAACCAAAATATTGTTGCCCATCATGGTGAAGAATTTATTTGGTTCATCCAAATAACATTGTAGTTTCTTCACAGCAATTTCATTGGCAACACACTCTTTCTCTGTAACAGAATATCACTTCTCAGTTCCTGAAAACTTCTTTCTGAAAATATCAGAAACGATACACTTTTTCTTAATGAAATTTCTCTTTTCCTTACAATTTAATTCATTATCTTCCCATTTACTAGTCTCATGTACCTGGTCATTATCGATAGTTACACTTTCATCAGATTTGGGGAAGTTTATGAAATATTTTGAACAAATTTTCTTAGAAGAATGCATTTTTTTACAGCATTTCTTTCTTTTTGAATAACAAGTGTTATCTTGATTATTTCCTTCACCTGAACTTGATGTTTCAGATCTAGCAAAAGAGACATCCTGATCTGCCTTATTGTTCAGTTCAGGATTTTCATTCGTTTCACGAATGTAATCCTCATTCAGTTCACACTGAATATGATTTTTTGGAACTTGTTAACATTTTTAATCCTGCTTTCAGGTTCAACATTTTGTGCATGAACAATTACTGCAAGTGATTCTGTACAGAATTCCTTCAAATTAACTTTGATTAATTCTTTGATTGCAAAATCTTCACTAGATTGTGGTAAAATCTCTTCATCAATTTTGGAATCGGGAATTGCATCTTTAGGATTAAAACGTGGCCTGACATCATGAATTTTGTTTTTCACATGTTAATCAGATAACTGCATGAATTGTCTGGGTGGTATACCTGTAGCTCTTAATTCCAGTTTTTTTTAACTCAAAGGCTCTAACTCTTGCTCTCTCTTCCAGTTTTGCCTTCCTTTACCGTTCTTCTTTTTTCAATTTTTCCTTCCTCTCTCGTTCTTCTTTAATGGCACCAAGTAATTGATGTGTAAATTCCTCATTATATTCAGGATTTTCAACAATCAGTTTATATAAATGAATAATTTTAAATTCAGGTTTTACGTTCAAACCCAATTCTTCAGCTAACACTTGTAAATCCTGTTTCCTACTTCTAGCAAAGAAAGCCATGTTGGAGATTTTTTACTTGTATGTGAAATTAAATAATTTCGATAAATGAACGTTGAAACAAAACAGCTTTAAAGAAAGCCACTCGGAAAAGATGACGCTAATTCTTGAATAAACAAAGCAGTATATGATGTCAGAACAGCACAGAAAACAGTCCGCAGAAGAAAAAAAAATGGCGCTTGAAATCGAAGAACTTTCACTACCATATAATCCTTCGGGCAAAAGAAAAAAACAAATTCAGCATCAGGTAATTTTACTAAACAACTTCTTCGTGCAATTCCAAATATCTTCACTTCCAATTTAGAAACTCAGAAGATAAGCATTATTTGATTGAGGTATGCACTCCAATTCCTCTTGTGGAGACCAGCACTACCGCCATTTGAATAAGCACATCTGAATTTCAACTATCTTCGGTGGAACCTCCAAATAATAGTCTGTACTGTATTGAAGACTATTAATAAAAATGACTTGTTTTCAGGACATCACATTTATTTGCGCACATCTTTTCAAACATAAATTCAAGACACAATTTTACACAAGCACCACTTTTTTAACGTTCGTCTTTACCTCTTGGAACCAAACTCAATACTACATTTCATATGCGTTGCCAGTAAATTATCTAAAATCAAAACTATGATCTGGTGTTGCCTAAAAAATATATCTTAATAAAGAATATTGAAAAAGGTATCACTTTAAGGTTAAATAGTTTGCTTTTAAAAGTTGAATAGATAATATCTTAAAAAAAGTATCACATTAAATTAAATCGTTTGCCTTTATAAGTTGAACGGATAATATCTTAAAAAAGTATCACATTAAGATTTAATCGTTTGTTTTTAAAAATTGAATATGTCACAGTACTCAACATGCAAGATAAATATGAGTGTTTATTTACTTTTCAGAATTTAGATGACTTTCTCCTTTTTTTTCGGTTTACGTAATGAACATTATATTTTTATGTATTTCATTTTAGATATAATATCTGTTATGAAATACTAAAAAGTTATTTTATTTCAATTTGTTTTATTAAACAAAAAAACGAAACTTCTGAAATGCATCAGTCGGGAAAGATTCAATATGGTCCTTTCAAAAAGATATTTTTTCGGCATTAATAATACCTGTCAAATTTTTGAGTTTTGAAGTCGTATGTTTCTGAACAATCTTGGTGAAAGAATTATTCGTGTTCATTTTTCTCTTAAGGAGTTTAAAAGGAAAACAATCCTTAACCAAAAATATAATACCTAAATCTTTACAATCTAAACTATATACAATTAAAATATATACAATTAATATGTTTTTATTTGTGTACAATGGTAATGTTTCAAAGGTTTGGAAACAATTGAAGAATTTAGAAGAATTATACCTGATTTAACAAAAAACACGTTATAAAATTTAAATTTTCTTTTTTCTAAATTTTTATTTTCTCTGTGTTTTGACTAATAAGAGCCTATTTCCGTACATCTTCACTGTATCCTTGAAAAAATATTTGAGGAATCGATAATGTAAGGAAAAGAAAATAAATTGTTAAACATTTATAAGGAAAAGAAAAACTATTTTTTTAAAAAAATAAATTTCTTATGAAGAACATATATTATCTAAATTAAATTAATGTTGTTGCTTCATCCAAGCATGGTGGCCGCAGTAACCTAGTGGTCATGGTAGCGGATTTAACTCCTGCAGTTTTCGTATAGTCGTGGGTTCTAGCCTTGATGATAAAAAAGAATGGCCGTATAGCCAAGGTTGGGATGAACCTTAAATCTGTCGGGTCGATATGTCCAACAAATGGCGTGGTGTGTAAGGCAAGAAAGATAATGAGTGGCAGTTCTGTTGTCTTACTGGTCATTTGACCAAGAATTAAAATAACGAGGACCGTTGCCGATAGCTTTTGCGATGCTTCCAGTGCGACATTAATAATATCAACCAATTAGTCAACTCAGAATTAATAATACTATTCATCGCATTTGTGAAAATTTAACCATTTCTTTAATATAATTATTAATAAAAGGATATTTTTTTAAATATCAGCATGTGTATATAAATATCATGTAAAATTATCGCTTCCCTATTAAAAAAATAATAGTCTGGTTTGCTGTTGTTGTTGTTCTAGAATTGACTGGGGTTATTAACATTGCATTCAGAAGCAATACGAAAGCTATAGGCTACAGAGCTCTTTAAGTCAGAGGACGACACCTGCATTGGCAGCACCTCTACTACTTTCCACACCACGTCAATGGGAGTACTTAGGAGCTACAGTAAATTTAAAGTAGTTCTGCACAGCAATAAAATGGTCTTTGTGGTACAGGGCCCTATCTGTCAGCGGCGAGTCAACGACCTAATCACTATTCTTCTAAGGACCTTTGTTCCTGACCGAAATTAACCTACAGCCAAATATTTTTTTTTGTTTCTTTTGTAACGAATATATATCCTTGATTAAGCCATTTTTAAAGAAAAATGTTGGGAATATCTTAGTGGCTTACAAAAAGGATTGAGGTTATTAATATATCAATGTAATCAAAAGACAAAAAAAAAAAATTTCATCAAGCCTGTGGGGATCCTCACCACTTCTGAATTTAACATTTAATATAATAATTACTTTTTTAATAAGAAGCCATTGGGTTCGATTTCTTAGTAGAGCGTTACATGAGGGTATGAAATCGTTTATACTTCTTAGATCTTTTCTATGTTCACTCCTAAGGCTTTTTACTAAAGCTAAGACGTTTCACTTTGAAAAATTCTTCTGGTTATCTGTGAAATCAACTGTACCGAACACCTTTAAGAAATTCGATGTGTTCCTTCTGAAATCCGGGCGAGACCCCAATTAAGACAACTGGTTTCGTATTAAAGATCATCAATCTTGTTTCCTATAAACGTTGACCTTCTGGAATCCGATCACTGGGGTGCTAATAACAAGATATTAAGCATGATGTTCATTTATTTCATAACTATTATCAGCATTTATGCATAAGTTAGAAATATTTGTCGTGTACAATGTAAAACATCAAGACAAATCTATTTTTGTGTATAAAAACTAATAATCAATAACGATCATTACAGTTTGATTTTATTAACTTCGCACTAGAAGCAACAGAAGGGCTATTGGCCACAAACTTCTAATTTTGAACCTAAGTGACAAGGACGACATCTGAGGTGGGACCCCATTCTCTTAAATTCAACAACATGTCACGGGATGACTTTGCGATCCTCTACCAGGTTTAACGCGCATCATCCCCGGCTACACGTCGATTATCTTTAGTGGTATTATGGTTTGAGAGTTTAAATGGAATAATCTCCCATCCATCGATGCTTATATACTATTATCACAGAAAGTAGACTTTGACATTTCATAAAAGTAAGGTTTCCTTTAGTATGAATACAGTAATTTCATTTCAAACTCCTTCTTGTACACACAACATTTTGGCAAATGCTACAAAACTAAGGCTTGTCTTCTGTGTGATTAACCAAATGTACTTTAGAGCACCAAGTAAATGATTTTTTTACAGAAAGAACAGGGATACAATTCCTCTGTTGCAGAGATGAGTAAATGGGCTATGAGGTGTGACTACTAAATAACGAAATTGAAGCTGCTAAAGAAGAAGTACGCATGCGCCAAACACTAGTGATCGACAGCTGTTTTGAGCGAAGCCTTTAATTGTTTGTTTTAATTAACGTCGCAATTGGAGCAACACGGACTATTGGAGTTGGACCTCGTGATTTTGAACATTTGTCAAGTGACGAGAACATTACCTGGCTGGCACCCCTCTCCTAACATCAACACCTCACTTTGGGCCCCGACAGATTTAACGTGCATCTGCCCCTTCTACACGGTGGGTCTTTTGTGCCATCCGACTCGAATCTACGACTGGACGAAAACCGCCGGTCATGAGTCCGATGCCTTATTTACTACTCTACCGCGACCACGCGTGAAGCCTTTTCGCTTGTGGTGCCTCTTATTCTGTAAACAAGTCCGTATATCCATATTCTTCGCTCGAACATTTGTGAATATTTCATGTCCAAAATATTGTTTCACGAGTTTCGGCTGCGTTTGACTAGTGGTTACGTTGACGAATTGATGATTTGCGTTTTTTCTTGTTTCCTACATTTGGTTTGGACCTTTCATTCCCCTAAACAACTCGACATATATCGTGTTATTGCAAGTTAAGCCTTTCACTTCTACAAGATTTTAAGTAGGTGAGGTATGCGATAAGCATCTGGTGTCATCCTTGTCACTTGACACAGGTTTAAAATTACTAGGTCCGTCGACCATTGCTCACTCTCTACTTCTAAGAGCGACGTTAACAAACAGACGTTAATAATCTATGAATTCGTCACAAGAATTATATCAGGTGTTACAACAAGAATTGAAGAAATTTATTTCTCTTTTAATTTCGCATCAATAATATCTTGTTGCGTTTGTAGAACTGAAGAATATATGATTTCTAAATACACACACACAAACATTTACTTTTTCTAAAAATGAATTAAAATCACAGTAACAAATTGAATGTAGACATGAATTAACTCGGAATTTTGGTACTGGGAAAAGATGCTTGACATATAACACTATTACGAATATTGTTCAATAGTGGTTTTTTTTTTTTTTTTTTGGCATTTTTTCTTAATTTTCTCATATATTATAAACATTACATTTCGTTTTATATAAGTTATTTACTACGAAAAGTTGTAAAACATGTTTATGTGAAATGTGTTTTATTATGAAAGGAAGCGAAGCTACTGACATCCATCAGGCAGAAACGATTGGACATGGCAAAATCAAAAAGATAATTTTTTGGCATTAATTAATAATTCATGTAGCTTAAATATTTTCATATCGTATATTTTAAGAAAATTTAGTCAAATGATTCAAAGAGTTGAATTCTTTTTTTGGTAGATTAAATTGAAGATTATCTCTAACAACAAATTTAACACCAAGTATTTGGTTGTTGTTTACATAAAAGGTTACTTTCTCAAACTTTAGAATAAAATCAAAATCAGAATAAAGACGTCAACCTATTGGCAAAGGACCTCATAATTTTTAGCCTCAGTCAAGAGACGAGGTTGACATCTGTGAGCTGATACTTCCGTGTACTATTATCACCACAAAGCCAAGGGGAGGACTTTTAGTCTCGGCACATCCTAAGTGCTGCAGCGCCGTCAACACGCTGTTCTGTATTATCATCAAGGTTCGAAACTACGACACACCTGTCCGCAACGAAACCCACTAGTCTATTGCTGCCGCAGGATATCTAAGAAAAAATCCACAAGGAAAATAATTTCATACTTAACATTTTGCCTACATATTTATATTATTATTATAAAGCCTAATGTTAATTTTCATTGCATCCTTAAGGAGAGATTTAATTCCTCTATTTATTAGTAGTTTTTTTTACTCTCTACGTGCTTTTCATTATTTACATTTTATAAGTTAAAGAATAGCTAATTTCTTAAGGCAAATTTCTCATATTGATAAAATATGGATATCTACTTTAAACTAATGCTGTTGCTACATTCAAGCCTCGAACACTCAGCGTAAATTTAAAAAAAACAATACTAACGGTATATTTCAAGTGAAATTTATTTAAACTGAAACTTGTGTCACTGTATACATGCTTGACAAGTAAGGGGTGTAAGATTATAATCTTCTTTTATATTTCGTTTGAAAAAAATTAAAAGATTTCCTTTGCCACTGGATACGAATGATAAGCATCACTTTTTTGCTAAATAACAATAATTATTGAACACGCATATATCTTCGTATACAAACATAAATATTCCTGTAGAGGTACTTGAACACTGAGAAATGAGACAAGATTTTAGGTAAGAAAGACTTGCTGATTTATCATTTATTTCAACAATATGGATAAGAAAATTAATGAATGTCACTTGTGCCAAAAGGTATATACTTCAAAGAAACTGTTAGAAAGGCATTTAGCTATTCATTGCAAAGAAAAACTTTTTAGTTGCTATAAATGTAAACAGTCCTTTTCATCGATGCTTAATCTGAAACAACATTTGTGTATTTCTGCACAGAAGGGAGCATATACTTGCGAAATTTGCGGCAAATCATTTTCTCAAAAATGCAAGTTAAATAGCCATTTACTCATTCATTCAAATGAGAAATCTTATTCGTGTTCTGTTTGCAACAAATCTTTTTATCGAAGCTCTGCATTAGATGTTCATCTACGTGTTCACACAAAAGAGAAACCTTATGTTTGTGACATTTGCCAAAGAGGTTTTTCTTCTAAAGGAGGTTTGAATACACATTTCCGTATTCATACAAAAGAAAAACCTTATGTTTGCGAAGTGTGCAATTGCGCTTTCACCCAGATTAGTACATTGAAATATCATTTACGAATTCATACAAAAGAAAGGCCGTATGTTTGTGAAATATGTAATAAGGCATTTTCCGGAAGAAGTGATTTAAAACGTCACTTACTTCTTCATACAAACGAAAAACCTTACATTTGTGAATTCTGCAAAAAATCTTTCACTCAAAATGGCACCTTAACAGTACATTTGCGCATCCATACTAAGGAAAAACCTTTTGCTTGTGAAATTTGCAAATACGCATGTAGTAGTAATAGTGCGTTTAGAAGACATTTACGTATTCATACCAAAGAAAAGCCATATGTTTGTGAATTCTGCAAGAAATCTTTCTCACATAATAGTAGTTTAAAAAAACATTCCCGTATCTGTACTAAGGAGAGGTCTTCATGTTTTTGATATTTGTATGATGTCATTTTCGCAACACTATCAGTGGAAGCGACAATTATTCATCAAAAGTAATAAACATATGTTCACCTAATTAAAAAAATGATTTCTTGGATCCCGAGTATTTGATATCAACGTGTACAACATTCAAGGAATTAATTTTAATGTTTTAAATAGTGAACACGACAATTTTACTCCAAAAGAATTTTATCCTACCTATTTACGGAACGATTTATACTTTTAATATGTGACTAAAGTTTAAAAAAGTCATAGGTTTCAAGTATTTCTGTCATTGTGCGATAATGTTACTAATTGCGATTATTATAATTGAATTGTGCGATTCTGTTATCATTTATATCCTAATTTCGCTGATAGTTAAAATATTTTTTAGACATTCTCAAGTGAAAGGTCTCCAAGTTTCATGAAATATATTTGTGGAAATTTACTATCTGATAATGCTTTGAATTTTATGGATTTAGATTGAAGTATTTAGACGAATACATATAATATTTAGAAGGAGTAACAACAAAAAACCAGTTTTTTAAATAGTTTTGAGTAATTTGTAAATTAAAACTTTTTTGTTACATCTTATTAAAATGAAAATTATTTGTACTGGAGAACACTAAATAAATACTTACTTTCTTAGTAAAATGTGGAGTATTTTTTTTTTTTTTTGTTTAAATCACAAAATGTTCTGTTTCAGTGTTGAGGAGTACGACAATTTTTATAGATTTATCGAGTATTTATGGACATATGATACACTTCGATTGTTAATTGAAATTTAAAATGTATGTCAATGATTCAGTGAGAAAATCTATTTATTTATTACTAAATATGTTAACTAACCTATCTTAATGCAAAAAGTTAGAAATTTGTGTTAACTGTTTTTTGAAATTGAGACATGATACTGAAATGGGGTTTAAATAAGGGAGAATTAAAAATCACCTATTGTTAAATACCTTCGAATGCAATTAGTTAAATATTTCGATGATAATAATATTTCAAATATATTATTGATTCAATTTCATAAGAAACTAAATTTTTATAAGAATCTGAGATTCGTTACAATAGGTTTCAAGCAGAATGCAATATTTCCACTAGTTAAAAAGGAAACATTTTGATAAATGTTAATTATATACTTCATTTAAAAAACATTGTTTAAAATATTGCATAAATTGGTTTTTTATTCGGCTTCAAATTAAGAAATTGGAACTAATTTTTCTTAAAATGCATATTGGTTATGGTAGAAGTTTCTCGTATTTAACGGAACACTTTAAAGTTTGCCTATTATAATTATGGTCATCATATTAATCCCTAAGACTTGAATAAATTTTGGATACAAACATGTCTTTGGAGTTGCTCCGCAGTCTCATGGGTTAAATAGAAGAATGAAGAAATATTTGTTTCCGTTTTGAGTACACGACTATATTTTTTACTTGATGATTGACGCTTATAAGTGTTTTATTTAACAAAAAGTACAAACTTTGAATTTTTTAACAAATGAAATAAAAGTAATTAAAAAATATTTAAGAATTAATGACCATGGGATAGCTTTAAAAGCAATTGTACATGAATGCTGTAGATAAGTTGTCAACGTCAATAAATCATGAGTGGCGTTGTTTGCGTAAAGTCTTGCGTTGGAGTCCTAATACGACTATTGCCGTAATACAAGAGTGGTTATAGTCACGTGCTCGAGGATAGCGGTGTTTCTAAATCGTTTACTCTAATCCTGTTGCCATTAAAAATCCACCGTGTAGTGGAGAAAGGATCGAGGGTTAAATTATTTCCATTGCTGTGGTGAGGAAGATTGGAGGTGAAGGTACCAGTTCGTGTATCGTCTTTGTCACTTGACTAAGTTTCAAATTTATCTTTTACTTGACTAGAAACCCACGTATTGGTTTTAAGGACGACGTTAAAACAGTTCCTCTCTCAATCAGGTTTATGAAAGAATGCTTTTTATACATGATTGATTTTAAGAGTTGAATATAACTGGATATTTTCTTATTATTCTTTTAGATGAACTTTTTAAGAAGCATTAAAACTGCTTGTATCATTTCACTCTGAAAAGACTTACAGAGTAAATATTATAATTGTGACAAAGAAGTCCTGAATTTGGGACTGGCTTTCTTTCCTTCGATATGTTTATCGGAACGTTCTTTTACAAAACGAACCACCGTAATGTTGCATATCAGGCTTTTCGAAGCTGCAAAACCTTAAGTCGGTAAGATGTAGATATTTAGAGAAGGGTGTGACCACAGGAACTTACCTCCTTCAGGTGAGTATGGGCTTCACGAACTTGAAGGACCTGAGTGATCATTTTCTCTCCCATGGAGTTTACGGCGTTTACTAAACATGAGTGTCGTGCCGGGATATCTGAGCGATATTTCTCTATTTTCGACCTTACATTCTTGTCAAAAATGAATGGCCACATTTGGGTCTTGCTCCATTGAAAATACTATCATTTGCTCATTCAAACGTCTAGATCGCAGTTACACTTTGTTTGGTGCAGCAAGGGAGCATCTGGCTCTTGTGCCATTAAACTCCTCTGTCACTCACACACACAAATTAGAAGGGGAAGAACATCAGGTGTCTCAGTCTCGTCAAGAGGTTCAAAGCTACTAAGTCCGTTGAAAATTGACCTCGCGCTGTTTGTTAGAGCGAAATTTACAAACATAGAATCACAATAAATCTTATAAATGTAAAATATGGTATAGCAACAGAATAGTGAAAAATCACTTTCCAGATCTATATTAATTTAATTTTATGATTGCAAAATATAAAATTTGAAAATTTTAATTTATTTATTTATCAAACGCATTATCATAAATTGTTGAAAATTTCTTCAAAGCATTGTGATGCACTGATTTTAATTTGTATATTTTGTACTGAAATTAGGTACTCTACTTATAAAATAAATTTCAGAGTTTATAGACTTTGCAGAATTGTAGAAGATATTTGTTTGTTTTTCTCTCAATGTATAATGAACAGTCTATTTTTACACATTTTATTAAAGTTATCTTGTACAAAACAGTTATAAAATATTTTATGTACAATTTGTGTTAGGAAGCGAGGTCTCTGACATCCATCAGATAGACAAGGATTGATATGATGCTATCAAAGAAACAATTCTTCGACAGCATGAACTGTTCCGCGACATTTTCACATTTACAAATCGAGTGTTTCTTAACAATTTTAGTAAAGATTCGGTCGAATTAATTTCTGTTTTAAGGAGACTAAAATGAAGGCAATCTCTAACCAGAAATTTAAAACCAATCATTCGATGTTTTTCTCGTACAATGGTAATTTTTATTAATCTAAGAAACAATTGAAAATATTAGAAGAATGTTAACTAGTATAACAATCAATCCACAGTAAAGAAATTATAAACTATTTTTTCCAAATTTGTTTCTCTTCTCTGTTCTTACAAAAAAGATCCTATCTTTCTTTTCACTCTTTCTTTCAGGAAAGATTTAATTCCTCAATAATTAGAAGATAAAATATTGACTATAATTTTTCCTTATTATATTTTATAATATAAACAATAATTACTATTTTAAAATAAATTTCTCATACTTATATTTTATTGCTTTCTACTTAAAATTAATGTTGTTGTTTCACTCAAGCCATTTGACCGCGATAGCCTAGTGATCGTAGTTGCGGATTCGCGGCCGAAGGTTTTCGGCCATTTATGGAATAAAACCTTTATGCCACTAAAGATCCGTCGTGTAATCGGGGTTGCAGCCCGTATAATATGACGAGGCTCGAATTCCTCTCATTGGTTTGGTGTGAAAGTTAGGAAATGGAGGGGCCATCTCAGGTGTCGTCCTCAGCACTTGACCGCGACCCAAAATTATGAGGTCCGTCACCTATAGCCATCGAGTTGCTTCCAATGTGAAGTTAAAATACCTAACCTCTCTCATCTCTCAATTTGAAAACAATTTCGACTAGTGTTTTACGGTAGTTCTCAATCTTATTGGATAGAAATTGTGTAGGCACCTTTAAAAAAATTGCTATGTTTCTTATACGTTTTAAACGGAAGAAATAACACATCAATAAATAACTCCCGAGACTGACATTGAAAACAACATTTTTTTTGCAATTTTTTTTTTTTATTCATCAACATAACACCTTTTGTTAATCACCTTTTAGGGTGATAAAATCGTTCCAACGCTTTTCCAAGTCTTTTTTTTTTTTCTTTTTCGCAAGAAATCTTTTTTGTTGTGAGTAAATAGCGATAAACAGCTTTCTGAATCATCGACTCGTTGCTGTTTTCGTTCCATCGAAAGCAATCGCGGCACCCACTTGGAAAAAACCATTTTCACTTCACTTCAAAAAACCTTTTTCAGTTAATACACTTCCATATGATATCTGTGTCATCTCAGCAATCTTACGGAGCTTCACTTTACGATCTTTCATTATAATTTTTGTCACTTCACTCACATTTTCCGGTGTAACGGCTTCCACAGGTCTACCCGAGCGTTCCTCGTCATTTGTGTCGGTACGACCACGTTTAAACTCGGCAAACCACCGACAAATCGTTGCTTTTGATGGACAAGAGTCCGGGTAACATTTTTCAATCCATTGTTTCGCTTGCACGGTGTTTTTACCCATTAAAAAACAATGTTTTATCAGAACACGAAACTCGGTTTTTTCCATTTTTTAAACAAACTACAAAACGACTTTACTCCAACCTCGATAACTCAGCTGTTTCTGGTCCGATCGATTTAAAATTTTGACACGTTTCAAGCAAAGGTTAGTACTCTAGAAAGACCTGGTTACTGATTTACTACGAGCGCCATCTCTGGGTTAGTCTCGGGAGTTATTGATTGATGTGTTATATACCTTAAGCAATGCCTAAAGTAAGTCTACAAGAACATTTCTGCTCTTGTGATTCAGTCGAGAGGCAGTATTATTTTTTTTTATTTAGTCACATATCTTAAAATGTCTTTACTCTATTTACGATTATATAAAAAACAACAACATGGAAATTTATAAAAGTTAGTTTCCGGAGAGAGAAAATCAATACAAAACGTAGACCATGTGTTCAAAAAATATTTCGAATATGAGCAGATATCTTTTCTTAGAGTTTCATTTGATTTAGGAAGCGTAAGTACACGGCTATGTATATAAATGTTAGTCAATCACATACAAGATATTCCAGCTTCCATAAGTGTATTCTTTTTGCTAAGCCTTACATTATAAAAAAGTAAGAAAGAAATCAAGCACAAAATCACGTTCTAACAATTTTTGTCCAAATACAGTAGACAACTTCAACTTTAGTTAAAAATTCAAATTTGATTTCAAAATACTTATAATACGATATATTCATTTTATATATATAAAAAAAAGATACTTTAGTTGGTAAGTTGGTGTAATTAACCTCACTCTACAAACAACATGAGAGTTTTTTGCGACGGACCTTGTAATTTTGAACCTTGTTTAAGAGACAAGGAACGACACCGAAGATGGTGCCAGCTCTGCTAAGTTCCACACCTTTCCAACAAGATGACATTCATCCTGGACAGATTTAACGTATAAGAGCCCCGGCTACATGGCGGATGTTTAGTGAGGTCAAGGTTCGAACCCATGCCTCCATGAAAACTGCATGATGTGACTTTGCCGTCTGCGAGTCCGAGCCCACACACGAGGCAACCGCAGCGATAAAAAGATATATTAAAATTTGAATAATTCACGCGAATTCTTAACCAAGAAAAAAAAGTAAAATAAATGAATACAAGAAATTTCAATACTTATAATCCGAATTTTGCACGTTTTTCAACAAAATATATTTGTGTACATAAATCCTTTTGCGTTATAGCAAACTTGTGATTTGAATTCATTGGAATACCAAATAAATATAGTAAAAACTAAACTTGTGAATTTTTTATTTTTTTCTGATAGTTTGTGCTGTTATAATCGAAAGTAATATTTTCGATTTAAATTTTTATAATGGCATAAACTTACCTTTGGGCCTATTATAGAAATTCATTATCTTTTATTAAATCCAGATAACATGAAGCAATTCTACGCCCACTACAAGTTAAAATTTATTATTCAATTGAAAAATAAACCTATTTTTTGAAGTTGTTCTAATATTCTTGAAATAATTGGATGGGAAATTAATTTACAATCTATGTTACTAAGTGCTTTCAATATATAACACTATCTCTGAAATATGTCTTAGCTGAAATCTAATACATCTTTTGAGCCACCTTTTATATTCTTATTTATTTATATTATATACTAACTACGACACCTCTGATTAAAGCGTATGTTGACGCCAACTTTGGATTAGAGTCTGTTGCGTATTGACGACATTACTATCTCGAGAGAAAAGCCTAATTATAACGACTTGTTTTAATTTAATATCGGTGAGACAAATATTATCAACAGCTTTAATAATTTATTGTCTTACCCATTTTTTATAATTTGTTTTAATTTTAATTGCCGCCTAAATATTAAGTTGATTTTTTATGGTGGAATCGTTAACTTTGATTCATGTTATTGTCAAAGTTAGATACGTTTTTGTACTTTGGAATATTTGTGTTTTAAATGATTATTAGTAGTAGTCCAATCTATACAAATATAACGTACATAATTATATAGTGCACATCATACAATTATAGTATAAAAACCAACACATTTGCGGCAAAAAAGTAAAAACAGTAAAGAACTAAAGTAAAAAATTATTTTTTTCCTTAGGAAATGAAGGAACAGAAAATGAACGAAAATACACTGAAAATGACTTTTAATCCTCTTTATAAGTACTTAGAAAAAAGGGGAAGATTTTTCAGTCGGGCAGAAAATGTTTGATTAAAAACTGAAATGTGCATAATCGTAAAGTAGATAGTAGATAGTAGACAGCAGAACTTTGCACCACATTTCAGGTATTAGTCAAAAGTTTTCGGCTGGATTGAAAAATCTTAACTATTTTTAAAAATTCATGTTGGTATACTTTAATTTTTAATTAATTTTCCTCTGGCTGAGAGAAAATTAGCTTTTATTTTTTAGTTCGTTTTTTACTCTTTTGTCATACAGAAGAGTTGGCTTAAAGAAATATATGCGTATTATTTTCTACTTTTTGGTTCTTTGTTTTCAAATTTTTTATTTTTTCGAAATTTAGTTTATTGGTAACTTCATAACTGAATATATTGTATTGACAATTAAATTCAGCTTATGTGGAAAGTTTCTAGGCTTTAACCTATTGGAAAGAGGGTGAAAAACTGATGAAAAGATTTGTGATACTTGTAAACTAGTGCAAGTTAATAAGAAGCGTTGGAAAAGAGAAAGCAGATCGGTTGTTGCTAGTGTAAGTATAAACATGCAGTGATGTTATGTGTATTCTGAATAATACATATACATTTATCCAATTTGTGAATAAGAATCTGTTTCATAAGTATGTGTTACAGTCCATTGAATTTCAATTTCGTTTTGAGAGTCACCAGTGTAATTAGGATAATCGCTTTAATGTTCATGCAACACTAAATTCTGAAATTACGCAATAAATGCGTTATTTGCGAATAACTTAATGATTTTGAATAAAATTTCCTGTTTCGAATGTATTTAAATAATATTTAATTATTTATATTTACTTTATACTTAAAAATTATAATTATATTTAACTCAAAAGTGGTAGGTTATTAAAAACATAAGTCAAAAAGAGGTCATTTTTGAAGTATTACCACGACAACTGAATTTGTCATTTTCGGAATATTAAAAAAAATGAGAAACAGATGTATTTCATTTGAGTCTTCTAAACTCTTTCAGTTGCAGTGATTCGTACAAAAAAAATGAAATTTCGATTTTCTTTCTTTTAAGCCTTTAGAGAACTTCCTTGACCTCCAGAATGAAAAATATTTCAAAATAATACTTTTATGAAAAGAAAAAAAAACATTAGAAATTCATCTGTGTTTAACTGGATATTCGTCACAGAACAAAGAAATCTTATTTTCATTAAAAATTGTATGAATGAATTTCTTAAAAATTTTGTTTAACTTTCTCAAAGATAAAATAAAAAAAAAATGTCTTTAACTTAAGAATAAAAAACTATCACTGTATGAACTCTTACACACACAGTTGAATTTTAAAAAAAAATCCTTACTTAGTATAATTGTGATACCCTTTCTTAATTGTTTAATTTTACTACCATCTTCTTAAGCATAGTCAATAACTATCAGACTCTAAAAACGAAACGTAAGAGCAAAATGAAATTTTTTATTAAAACTCGCTGAGGTATAGATAAGGTCGCTTCCCCTCGAATCTTACTTAATTCATCAATTCCAATTTAGAATCAACAAATAAAATCTTAGCTTCCCAATTCACTCTTTATGATTCATCGCTTCTCAAAAATAGCCGATTCCTATTACAATACTTTATCTAAGAATTGCTTCAATCCAAAATTTTAATTTTGATGCTTTTATATAACTTAAAATATTTATCAGCCTGAAGTTATATTCTAACAGTCATCATATACTCTTCTCTAATTCACTTCTATCTTCCACTTATTTTCCTGATCACGTTTCATTTCAGTTGGGTAAATTGTAATTTTTTACAATTCACAAATTACTCTAAGGTCCAGATGATAATGAAGAAACAAGTGCGAATACCACACCGTTACGTAAGTGAATCATGGTCTCTCATTATAATTTTAAAATATTCTTGGTATTGATGGATCACTATATATTTCCTATAAAAAAGAAAATAAATTTTATTCTAAATTTCTTTTAATATTCCTATCGCGGAAGTTAATAGAAACATTTTGTATATCATACATTATATATGCATTTATAATTTATTGAGATTAATTAAATATATTTTTTAAATAAAATGCAAGATAAATTAAGTGTATTTTCAGAACGTTTAAAGGAGATTGTGACTGTTGAATTGTATCTAAATAGTAGAGTAGAATGAAAGCCAAATAAATTATATGGAACAAAACGAACGAACTTTATTATCCAAGAACGGATATTAGTGCTAATAACTTTATCTGGAAAAATAAAAATATTACAATTAAAGATTAATATAATTTGGCTACAATTGAAGATAATAGGATACAAATTATTATGTATTAAAGACAACAAGAAGATGGAAACCTACTTCGAATGTCCAGATTTGAGAGAGGCATATAATATGCGGATAATAGGACTATTTCACTTCAGTTTATGCTTCATCACAAGTTCTCCAGAGTCTGTATAGTTCGGAGGACTTCTGTCGGCGAGGGTCGAATGTAGATCTCACTAATAGGATGCATGTAGTTATATAGGTTTATGGAGAAGGACCTCATTCAACTCTTGCGCCATTAACAGGAAACGAGTATCACTGCAGTATTTTATTATAGCGGGATTTAGAGTACTATTGTCTTATATCAACTTTTGAGGCACAAGTCTTTACTAAATCAGTCACAGACATCTGCTCCAATCTTTGAATTAGACTAAACATCACATGTTTTCGAATGGATGCTATTTTCTTATGACGCTATAAAAGTGGAAATAATGTATTTAAGGAATATTTATTTAAACCCTTTTTGAATTTTATTTATTAGTAGAGACTTTGATAACTGATTAAAGAAACAAGATTTATTGATACATAACATTTGAAATAATATGTTTTGTAGTAATGAAAAATGTAAAAAAACTTCTTTACAGATACTTTCCAGTCAGAGAAATTCGCGATCAAGTAATACCAAAACTGCTGTATAATTCAGTAACTAAATAAAGTAGAAGCAAAATTCAAACAGAATTTTAAAATAAAAAATTAAATTTAAAAATGAGGCTAGAAATATAAAATCGATATTTAGATCGAAAATTGTGTTTCACAGGTATAAGTCATCTTAAATAATGAGTCTTATTTGTATACATAGTATGTCTCAAAATTTCGGTAAATAAAACAAATAAAACAAAAACATGGAAACAAAATACCTTTATTTTCCCTCAAAGTAACATCCATTGACCACAAATTTTTTTGACATCTTTGATAATGCTGCTGTGTTGAGAGTCAGCGAGTGCTTTTTATGGTACAGATCGTAGCACATAAGTATCCCGTCGTCGGATATCCGGAAAGTCTTTAAGACGTTTGCCCTTCATGTCTTCCGTGATGCGAGGGAACGAAAAGAAGTCTGCAAGCGTCAGGTCACCGCGGATGTGCCGTAAAAGTTACACGGTATTGGTCAAGAAGTTGTGTACATAGATTGCGAAAAACAAGCATGGCTTTTCATGCAATAAACTCCGTTTCTACTCTTGTGTATCTGTTTCAAACACGTAACATGGACAGTAGTAAACACTTCAAAACAAGTTCGTAGAATTAGGATCATGCTATTGCTCTCGAAAAATGCAACAAAGAATGTTTTGAATCTGGACCATTGTAGACGCATCTATTTGGTGCATGGAAAAGACGGTGAGCACCATTGCATTATTTGCAGATTCCTCTACGGATGGTAGCACCATCTGTCATCTCCTGTGTCGACTGTTTGCAGAAAGGTAGGATACTAGCCACACGTTGCAATGAAATCTGTAGAATGTGCACGCGTTTTTCTTTCTGTTTATCACTTTAAGAAGTTTGCCCGTACAGTGTACGTGCTACCCGAAATTGGCCTCTTCTGGTTTGCCCGTACGGCGTACGGGCATCGATATTTTCTCCTTTCTTTTTCTGGTTTGCCCGCATTTTTCATTATTGAAGGAGACTATTTAGTATTATTACTTTTCAACAGATGGCGTGGCTTGTCCGTGTAAATGAAATGCTTTTCATCCGGGTTTTCTATGTAGCGGAAAAGCGGGAACTTTTCTTTGAAATTTTTGTTCTACTGTATGCCGTGCTTGCGAATCTTATGGAAATTATGGATGGAATAGACGACGAAAATACTTTCTTGTTAGATGATGAACTACATTCTGATACAGATACAGATATTTCTTCTAATTATTTCTATTGTTCCTCAGATGTCTCGTGCAGTGAGCTCAGCTCTGATGAAGATTTGAGTTCTTCTTTTTTCTCTTCCCCTCTTGGAATTATATTTTTTTTTATAAAAAATGGAGGGAGAATCCACCAATCAAATTATTTATTTTAATTTTCCCTCTCCCTTGGAGGGAAATATATTCTTATGATTTTTGAATACCATAGTATGGTACTTAATTATATGCAATAAAAAATATGCCTTTTTTGGAAGCACTTCTGGTAAAATAATTAACAGCTTAAAGGGTAGTGCGCAGAGAACGAGAATATATCATCTGCTTACTCAAAACTAGGTGAATGAAGATGCGAACACTATGATCGTGAATTCTAAATCCCTTTGATATCCATGGTAGAGACATTAGGCAACAGCATACGTCATATCCACTTGATGTTGCCGGTGGCCAACTTGTTGAGAGTCAACCCGAACATAATTCGTCCTTAACTGTTTTCTTTTCTTTCCTAAAACGCTTACAAAATCATACACACATTTTGAACTCAGTCGTATACATATATCTTATTCTATAAAATTTATGATTTCATGATAAGGTTACTAAATTTTTTTCAATTTTCGGATCGAAATTATTCAAGTATTTCGAAACAACTTGATATCTTATAAGGTATTATTACATAAAATTTATATCTTATTGCGGAACAATAAGTGAAAGGTTGTTATTTTTTATGTTATACCATGACAAACTTTCCTAGATTCAATTTTAAAAAAATTTAAACAGTATTTTTCTCTTTAATCGCAGAATGAGGTCTGGATTCTTCATTACATACCAGAATCAAAGAAATAATTAAAACAATGGTTTTCATCCACTGAAATTACTCCAATGAAAGCGAAAACTGTTCCATTTACCGGATAAGTTATGGCGACAGGTTTCTGAGATGCTAAGAGCTGCATCCTCATTGACTTTTTAGAGAAAACACAAACGATAAGTGAAAAAGAATTAATGAAAGTGCTTTAGTCACCCCATTCCATTTGTAATAACTAATTTCTCTCCCCTTGCTCGTTTACATTTTCAATCGCTCTCGTATGTATTTCTTTTTAATAAAAAATCTTCAACAACAGCAGAAATATCAATAATTAAATCAATTTGCTTTTAAATTCTCCTTTTGTGTTAAAGTTTCCTAATTTTAAAAAAAGGTTAATGAGGAAATTGGTATCCTAAACCATAAATAATATTTTAATTAATCATATAATTTATTTTTTGTGTTCGTTTTTGGTCTCATTTACAGATCTGATTGAAACATACTCAAAATGTACTAAAGAAATGTCATGTATAATTTTTACAAGAAAGAGGTTTTAAATGCTCAGCAAGTCTTAATGTTTTTTTCAATCAACTGTGTATGTCAGTCTCGTTTCGTGAAAAATGAAAAACATTAAAATTGTATACAAAAGAAAAAAAAAACGTTTTATACTTTACCGAATATTTTTTGCTTGTGCTTAATTTAATCCTTGAAAACAAATGTTTCGTTTTGATTTTTATTAGTTACCCAAGAGGCTATTGTTTTAAGTGGAAAGATTTTAACGTAGCAAATCATTTTTCAATTTTGTATCGTTTGCTTTAATTTTAATTACCTTTTGCTAAAATTTATACAATTTAATAATTAATTGCTTGCTTTAATTTTAGTATAGGAAAAGTTTACAATTGTCGATTTTTCGAAATTTCATCTCGTTTACTTTAGTTCTTATAATTAATTGAATAATTTAATAATAATTTTAAAAAAAATACAACTTGGGTGGCAAATCTGCTTTTTGTAAAACATTCTACAGAACTTTTTTTATTAATCTTTTTTGAAAATAATTTAAAACGAGTTTTTTAGTGAGGGAAAATTACTTATTATTATTAAATTATTATTAAAAATTCAATATGTGCACATTTATTTTTATTGTATCTATATACATAGCGGAAAATTTGATTACTTCTGAAGAAGAACCGAAACATCAGGATAAAATTTATTCTGCATATCGAATGATTCTTCCGTACTCAATGTTGAAAATTACGGATATTCTTGCTGATTTATTTGTTTTCAGCAAGACGCAGATTGAAGTTACACGCAGTATGGAGAAGATAGAAATCTTTACGCCGAATACTGCAATGCCGTTTTCCGCCGATTGATTGGTTGCTTATGAAAGTCGCATTTAAAGACAACACGAGGTCTGTAGACAATAGACAGTAAAATTTTGAACATTGATCAAGATGACACCTGAGTTGAAATTCTCCTCCACATGAAGTCAGTTGAATAATTGGGAATCTCGACAGTTTAAAGTGCGTTAACCCCTCTCTACACGGCAGGTCTTTTTTGGCAACAGGGATCGAACTCACAAGTCGATAGAAACAAAGCCGAATGCGAGTGCGAGACCATGACCACTAAGTTACCGTTACCACATGACGGCTTCGAAAAATCACGAAAAGCAGAGAGAAATGAACAAGTCTGGATTGTGTCTATGTATTGAAGTCTTAATTATTGTGTGTATATATATATATATATATATATATATATATATATCAGAATATCAGCATGAATAGATGCAATTTACAACATTATGCATCCAAGGACAATTAATATACAGAATAAATTTTACCTGGATTTAGCTCGGTTGCGTTTTAGTAATATTTAAGTATTAGCGACACTCCCTCATTTATGCTTTCCGTTTTTATTGAGTCCTTATTTCAGGAAGGGGGGGATTTAAACCCATTTATAGCCAAAAAATAATTAATAATTTTAAATAAAATCTAATCCTAGCTATGAAACGATGAATCCGGATGCATAAATGGGTTAAATACTAAGTTTCAAAAATTCAAGGTTTTGTAATTCAAGTCGAGCCTAAAAGTTCTTTCGAAACTTACATTAAAATGCAGAATTCAGCTCGAAGATGAACATCGCTCAAGCAAAGTCGCTCGTTTTACACAGCGATAATTTAAGTTTTGTACTCGGAAAAGAAACACTATTTTTCAAATCGACAGTTGCTAGTTTAAACGTTTGCCTTTTTTAAAACCGCGCCCTCATTATATTGAAAATGTATTTTTTCATTAAAGTGAACTATTATCGGCAATTTTTTTTCCGGAGGAAGATTATGGTGAAGAGTAGCTGAAAAAAAATCCTTTTTTTGCAGTTGAATTATTTTTTTTTAATAATTTCCTGCCTTAAATGCTGATAAATGTTTGTGGTGTGATTTTGTTTTACATTTGTAAGATTTTAGTCAATTTACTTGTGACTTTATATGTCTAATTTATCGAAAAAATATAAACATCTTACTTTCTTCTTTGCGTTTCGGACAGATTTGTAACGTATTTATACGATAAGTGAGATTTAAAAGGACAAAATGATGGACCAAATACAAAATTATATACTTTAATTTCAATAATAAACTTTGCAGAGTTATCATTGCAGATTTCCCATAAATTTCAGTGTCATCGAACCAGTGGAATTGGCTCAAAAAGAGTCATAAGATTTGACCTAAACATATATATTTTCATTTCTGTGAAGTTTATTAAAAGATTGTCAATATTGCATTGAAATAAGAAAATAAATTTCTTTTTTTGAAGTGTCGATACAAACACGACCGGCCGCGATTTGCTGTAGTCATACAACAAGTGCAATAAATGGAACTGTTTTGATTTTTGAATTATTGTTCTTGGAACAACTCATAGGCGAGACGGAGAGCAGGTAACATCCAAATTCTTCAACTCTTTTGTTATTTAGAAGAGTGGTGCATTGTTGATATTTTTATTTTATTCTTTGGTGAGATTTCATGTTAATCTAAATTTGTTAGATATTTTAAAGTCAGGTTTATTTTTGCCCAATACACGATGCTTCAAATATATAGCAGTTGTAAGAAAAATATTCGTTTTGTTTATTCTTAAACTTTTCGATAGTCTTCGGTTATACCCTCATATAATATTATTTATTCGTCTTAATGAATTAAGCAGTGAGTAATTTAGTATTACTTGTGCACTATCCATTAGTGATTTTTTTTTTGTTTCTATAGGGAGCGAGAGAATTTAGGGAGAAATCCACGCCATACCAATATGAACAGAAAAAAATCTTAAACCCTTCATTTTATTTTTTATATCTTAAAATGTCAAAGCACCTTTATTGAAGTCAGCCATTATGAATTTTCACTTTATTCTTTTCTAGGCGATGAAATATCTCTAGTTTTGCTGCATATTTTAAGAGTAGTATACTTACGATTATTAGTTTTATTAGCGTTTCAAAAATTACGAGAAAATTGACGAATCTGTTAGGCTACGAGAATATTTTACTATTGTACAACTGAGAAACGTAACCGTCTAAAATACCAGTGACCGCGATTGGAAATTATAAGTTTAAGAGGGGGAGGGGAATATTTATGGATAGAGAGCAAAAAATAACGGAAAGATTTGGGAGTATAAGGCACTTAGAAACATACACATAATGTTTAAATGTTCGATTTCGTTTAATAACGATGCGCTAGAAGCAAATATAGGGATATTGGTGACGGATTTCAAACTCTTGAACATCCATGAAGAGGCGAGGACAGCGTCTGAGTTGTCACCTTCTCTAAACTTCCACAATAGGCCAATGGGAGGAATTTGAGCCTCGACGGATTTAACATACGTCAACCCCGGCTTCACAGCTGGTCTTTATTGGAGTCAAGTCTCTTACTCAATGCTCAAAGCGAACAAACTTAGCGACAAAATGTAAATTTTTGACGTTCTCCGTGTGAATTTGGTGACATTAAAAGTTGATGGATTACACCAACTTCAGTGTGGCTTAGTCTTAATGCTAGCGTGTAATTTGTTTTTTGAAATTTTGAATAATAAATACAGTATAAGTTTCATGAAAGGAGAATTGTTACACATGAATTACAATTAAATAGAATTATTTAAAGAAATTTAAAGAAAAAAATAATCAGGTCTAATTTTAATTTAAAAAAAAATGTACGGATTGTTTAAAATAAACACACACAAAATGATAATTTGTCAAAATTAATCCAGTGAGTCCTCTCATGGCCTCGTTTTATATCCCAAATATTCCAGGAGTAATAAAAACATCCTCATAGATTTCTTGTGTTGAATGACATTTAATTAGGTGTTAAGAGTGATACTATTATTTATTTCTCAGAGAAAAAGATCTTCAATAGAAAATAAAGTTTCTCAGAGTTATATGTTTAGTCTATGTTTTAAAACGATGTTAATTGTTTTCTCTCCTGACATGGGTTTCCAAGCACCGTACAGTGAAGCTCGGCTTTGAATTTTATGCCTATTTCCACATAATATATTCTTTATAATTAAAGAAAAAAAAGAGAAATATAATTATGCGAGGACAACTTGGCTTTTACAAATATTTTGTTTATAATTTCAAGTTTCAGACCGCTGAAATGGAATAAAAATTAAAATTAACTTAAAAATTCTATATGGGATGGTTTTGGTGTGTGTGTGGAGAGGGAGTAAGTGCTCTCTAACCTTACCCTCCCTTAAGCGCTGAAACTTTAATAAACGAGAAACACAGTACTGAAACTGAATATTGACAGTTACGAAATGCATTGGTGGTAAAATGTGCAATCTAAGTCGCCACTCGTCATTCACAATCAACCAACTGGCCGAATCCACATAAAAAATCCGAAAGCAAACGGTCTTATTGGTTCCGAATTATAGAATGTGAAAAACCATTGAATGCTGAGTTACAGAACGCCATCGACGATGAAAAATATATACTTATATTTCGCACACTTAAAATAAACTGTATTTTTATATAAATGAAAAACTATATTGAACTCATATTATTACTTTGAGATGTATGCGTATTTATGTATCTGATGACGCAAATCATAGCATATCTATGAACATAAATAATTTTGTATGAGTATTTAACAAAAAAAATCAAAAGATGTATTTGCATTTGTCAATAGTGTACTTATCTGTAGGTACATCTGGCGTAAAATCTACAACATTTATAACTTAAAAAATATGTAGAACAGCGTTTCTCAACCTTTCATTATTCGCGGCCCAGTTTTCAATCATAATTTTGATTGCGCCCCCGCATACAATAAAATGAATACAACAATAATATATTTTGAGTATTTTGATTTCAGTTTTTAAATTATTTTTAATTAACTGCCGAAACAAGAGCAAAAGCGAGCCAATGTTGGCGAGAAACCACATTTGGCATTTTGCCAAGCGGGTGATGAACAGATAAAGCGAATGGAAGTGGGGAAAATTTAAATATTATATTTGAAATGAAAGCCAAACAGGGAGATAATGTTAAAAAAATATGATAGTACAAAAATTCGTCAATGAAAGTAAACCAAGATGGGGTCAGTTAACTTTAGAAACTGGGAATACTTTTTTTGGAATAATAAAAGAAATAAAGCAGTGGCAGGTCTAAAGAAAAGAGAAAAAATAAGTAATATGGTTTGTGGAAACCTTCTCGAGCATGCGCAGAGCAAATCTTTTCTCATAGGAAGAAGGAAAATGTTCGATATCGCAAGTTTCAATTTTCATTCGAGTCGATCATCTTCGAATCTATCGTATATTATATGTGTTTTAGTGTTAATTGTAATTCATCTTATTCAAAAGCGACAGATTTACGCAGGCTCATGGATAATTTTTTAAGCGGGCGTAAGCGAGCATTAGACGATAGTCAAGCATCAATAAGTACAACCACGAGCGTGGTTCCGAAAATAAAATCAAGAAAATAATCTCAAGATTACATAAATTAAAGAAGCAGAAATATAAAGCAAAAACACCTAACAATGTTTGCCAATGTGAATGATTGTACAAAAATTTACAAAGCTGAAAAAGAACATGTAAAAGTTGTTCTTATAACCATTGAAAACCATTTAGCCATGCTGAAAAAGAATTTTAAAAAGCATTTTCTTGCTGAAGACAAAGTGATAGCAAGTTACGAATGGGTTAGGGATCCATTTCATAAGACTCCCAAAGGACTCTCAATTGATGAGGAAGAAAATTTCTTAGAATTCACGACAAGCGGCGAAATTGAAAGACAGTTTAGTAATAAATCACTATTTGAATTTTGGTCAGGAGTAGAGGATTATTTTTTTGCACTAAAAACAAGAGCATTTCGCATTCTATTATCATTTTCAACATCCTACCTTTGTGAAACTGGATTTTCTGCAGTGGCTTCTTTGAAGACTAAATATAGAAACAGAACTGAGATTACTATTTCTAATATTAAGCCTTTCTTCAAAAAACTTTGCTCTGCAAGACAGGCCCATGGAAGTCACTAATAATTATTAAATTTTTTTTAATTTGGTATGTTTTGATTTAGAATTTTTTTTATTTTAATAAGTTAATTATTAAATATAACGAAATGTTTTTTTTCTATGTGTATGTGTGCTTTCCTTCTAGTCAGTTAATCAGTTTTTTAAAATAATATTTTCTCTTGTATTTTTTCGCGACCCCTGGGGGGGGGGCACAGGTTAAGAATCACTGGTGTAGAGTATTCATGAATATAAGACTCTATATACGGATCACAACTATAATTTGTGACATTGAAGATACACTTGTGATATTGAAGATTTATGTAATTGAAGATACATAAGAACAAGATAAAATATTTTATTAATAACTGTTGAAGAATAGACAAGTTCTCTCTCTCTCTCGAATCCCATTCAACCCTTCAATTTTAAAGTATGATCTGCTTATAAAGTCTTAGCTTACCAAATCACTCGTTTTCATTTAAAATATTCTCTCGTAAAAAGTATTTATTCTTACTTTTTACTCATAACATTAGCTACGATACTTTTTCCAACTTATAAATATTTATCAGCCAGATGCTATCTTCAATCCCTCTTCATTTTCCTTTCAATTCTCTATCCTTTACGTGTCACAATTCCTAATTTAATTAATTACAATTCTCATTGTCAGCAAATTTACCTTGTAATGTTTCATTTCGAAAGGAGAGAAATCGTAAATTTACGCTATTTTAGTTAAGATAAAGTCTCTGAAGTTACTGAAGAGAGATCACGAATAACCTTACGTCATAAATTTCTGAAAGGAATTTTTTTGAAATTTAAGTTTTGCAAATGAAAACTTCCTATAGTATTTGTAGAAATATAAGGCAAGGCTTAAAATTTGTGAGTGTTTACTAGAAAAATACTACGTTACATGTATAGGAAATAACCGCATTACAATATGTGGAAAATATTAGCTCTAAAGCATATTTTGAGTTAAATGTACCACAAGCCTAAATAATTACATTTTGATCAAGACTACTAGCTCTCCCAACTCAATTTTTACTCAAACCTTTTTTACACGATTTATATTGAACAAGAATTGGGAAAAAATAATTCTCTGTTTCCACGACTTGTTTATATTTAACAATCGTTCAGAATTCTGAGAAGAAATTTTGCTTTAATTTTAATTTTATAATTATGATATTAGAGACGAGGAATGCATTGTTATTTCAATTTGGGAGAATTCGAAGAATTTTATAATTTCAATACGGAATTTCGCCTGCTTTGTCTGCATTTTGCGTTGCATGTTCAAAGAAAAAACATCTGCGACTCTGTTTTTGATTTGATTGACACATTACAGGCTTATCAAAACAAGTCTTAGAAAAACAATTTAAATATATGGTTTCCCGTGTACACGAAGAACGAAGAGAAAGAGTGAATCAACGAGTAAATATTCTTTTTTCTTTTTTTTTTTTAGCTTATCAGCGTTTTGATCGTATGCCTAACGAGTTGTAACATATATTAATTTTGTGTAAAGTCAATGAATGGTAAGTAACTGTTTCAAAATATTTTTTTTTCATTAATTATAACAGAAATATTTTTATTGCCCTTATAAGATAACAGTATTTTTTTAAATAAATCACTTAAAACAAAAGGGAAATTATTATTGTATTATTTTTCCCGATTCCTTAAGAAATTTTTTTTTTATTATTATTTTCAAAGATTCTATGTAATTCTTCGAGAACGTATCTATCGTGTAATAGCAGAATTAGGAATACACATATTTCTCTCCACTACGTGGCGCATGGCTTACGATTTCAAAATTTAATTTTCTAGTGTACTATTCATCAAATTCTCATAAAAAATAATCTACGAAATCAGCGAAGTGCTCTCTGTTTTTACACAGTAAAATAAAAAAGTAACTTTTTTATCATTTTAAAGTTTCAATTTTCTTTATAAAAATGCACAAATTTTGTATCTTTTATATTATTCATGTCATAAAAAAAAAATAAACTGCATGCTCGTGAAATAATTCGATTTTGATTATTTTCATTTGCTTTCGTTTTTTAAGAGAATAGGATAAAAATAAATCTGAGTAGTTTTTCGAGTGCATACAAGAACATTCACCCACTGAAAAGAAATTAGAGTGGTCGGGTGAATGGGAAAAAATGTTTAAAAATACTTTAGGAACAAAAGGTAAGAATAAACACAAGTTTTCAAGGCTAACAAGAGAGACTTCAACGCAGGATTATTATATTTTTCGTACATACATTTTTGGATTTTCATTTTTCTCGAGAAAGGATTGATAAATACTTTTCGTTTGAAAATATTAAAACACGGAAAGAGTTGAAAACCATCTTCTGAGAATTTGAAAGGGATTTCTTTGATTTTTTTTTTTTAAGTTGTTCGTTTTTAGAATTCCTTAAATAAGACTAAAAAAGATTTAAAAAAGTAGCACTACTATCTAAAATGTTATTTATGCTTTAGCATCAAATTTAAACTTTGTTCCAAGCAGGTAGAGTATAAAAATAACTTTAAAACAAAGGGTGAGTTTAAAACCTAATTGTGTTAGTTATTGATATTTTTGTTGTTTCTGGAGCTTTTCTGTTGAAAATAAATGTATATGAAGAAGATTTAAAATAACCCGGTTAGGAATGGGAAATGGGATATTAAAAATGGGAAGTGGGTAGATCATAGTCATACTTTCCATTGATTGTTTGTCCTTTTCTGAAGAAATCTATGAGTATGAGGCTCTTCACATCCCAAAAAATTACCGCTAAAATATCCGCGTCCGTTGAGACTATCTTCGCTTTCTTTAAAAGAGACTCACCTGTGGCAACCCATAGATTTTAGTGTTTCATGGAATCCAGTGACTAATGATGAATTCAGGTCACATGAACGGTGACAATAGTTACGTATTAATTTAAACAAATATCAATTGTAAGCTATATTATCAAACTGATTAAAGATTAAAGCTATATTATCGTTCAGATTAATAATTTAAAATCTATTCATGACTACAGTAAATAAATACTAATTTGGGAATTGCTTTTTTTGAAATATTGAGTTCAAAAGAAATACTATTTTTATTTACGAGGAATTTTTAATTTTTTGGAATTTAGTTTTATGGTTAGATGTATTATTTCCAAATTGGTAAATATTTTCTTACATATAAACTAATTTGATAAATATTTCAGTCCCACCTATATAATTTCTAGGTTTTCGGCATAGCAATTCTCAAGGAATTTTTTTTTTTCATTGCACATCTTCTCTAAATTTAAGTATTCCCTACATTTGTGAATGTTAATTTGTTATTAGAAGAAACGAATATCAACACGAATTTACTTTTCACACACCTTGACGACAAACAAATGTCAAAACAGAACGAAAAAAGAAAACATCGAAGCAACGTACGAAATTTGTTTGTTGGTCTGCAAAAATACCAAGACTTGTTTCCTGTCGCAGAACATTCATTTCTAATTTGTCAACGTCTCAAAATTATTCCCAAAAATATTTTTAATCAGAAGAAGAACAGAAAATGCGTAATTATGAATCTGACAAATATTAGTTTATCAAACACCAAATATTTCATTACACAAATACTAAAATACATTTATGGAAACGACGCAGGTACGTCTTTGATGTGGAAATATATTAATCGTCTAGCATTTTCAAAGCATTTTTTACTCGAATCAGACTGTTATATAAAGTTACATGGTTATAATTACTCAGTACAGCTACGAAAAATATGTTTTGTATTGATTGTAGCGTACTTTTTCGCACAATATGAAATATTCAATGTAAGCAAACTTATTTAAAAAAATATGTTTACTTTCAAGTAACATAATTAGGTAGGAAAAACAGGTTATTCTACCTCTTCGCGACTTTTCAGTTCAAAATTAAACTCTTATGGGGTAGGGGATTGCTCTTGTCGTATAAATTCCATTAGATTTAAAATAGAATAGCAATAATCCCAAATACCTTTCTATGTGTTTTGTCCAAGTGCTTCTTTCAAACAATTTATTGACGTTCTCGAAGTATTTTATATTCAGTGAGATTGATTGTTTATTAACTTCGGAATGAGCAGTATCACGAGGGATTTAAGCAACGGACCTCATAATTTTGAGCCTCAGTCAAGTGACGAGGATGACATTTGAACTTGCGCCTTCTGCTTTAAGCTTCCACACCAAGCCACAGGAAAAGGCTTTGGATTTCGACCGATTTAAAATGCATCCACTACGCTGCACAACAGGCCTTTAGTGGATTCAAGGCTCGATCCCACAACTTGAATGTTTTCATTATTCATCCTCAACATTCCGTACAATGATTTCAAATTTTTCTAATCTGTTTAGTTGAATATCCTCACTTAAATTCTAATAAATAAAGAGTGAAATTAAAACATAAATTTTCGTATGCAATAAGATGGAGGTACAGTAACACTTTATAATTCGGAGTTCGATAATCTGTTAGCGATTGAGAAATCCATTTTCAGATTTTTTTCTGTGTGGATTCAATATTTAATGACCTTGATCGAAAGGTCACGATACAACGCTGCTCGCCTTTTCTCCTAGTGTTTATCGTAACCGACAGTTTTTAATTCTTCACCATGTTTCCTATCCAGTGAGTGAATCACATGTTACGGTTGCACACAAGACTCTGTACAATAACGTGTCCTCGAATCCCAGCAGGTGTTCTTCGAGTGCTAATAAATGTGAGCATGCCATTAGAGTAACTCGTGACTACTCGTTTTAACTATTGTGTACCGCATAATTTTTTTTCTACTTATTATTATGTTTATAATCAATTTAAGGATATTTGCTTGAATTAATGCTGAATGTTTGAATTTAATTTTGTAGTTACAGGCATGTCTAGTTTCTTTGTTTGATATTAGTATTGTCTGCACAGGATCACAATAACCGTAAATGCATTAAATACAGTTTTAAATTTTTTACCTAGAGTGATTCATGTAGGGTATTCACGTAAAACACTACAGGGACGTTCGGCAATGTGCCCGTCCCCACCCCCACGTACTTAGAGATTCCATTATTAAAATATGTTGCGTTATACGTTTTATTTATTTTTATACCATTAAGATTTCAATTTTAAACTGTTTTAACATAAAGGCAACACTGTAATCGAAAGGTGTATTTCGAATACAAAAAATTATTTTTTTAAAAGATTTTAAGGCATTAAATCGAATTCTAATGAGAAGACTTGAGTTAACTATCACTAGAAACTGAGTTAACTAATTAACGTATCACTAGAAGCAATATGTAGTCGATTGGCGAAGTACCTAGTAATTTTGAACCTCGTTCATAACGAGGATGACGTCTGAACTGGCACACCCTTCCTAATTTCCATACCACGCCAAGTCCCCAATGTCCAAAAAGATAAAACGCACGATTCAATGAAATTCGCCATCCCCGAACAAAACAATCAGGGTTCCGTGGCCACAGGATATTTCTAAAATAAAACATACATGAGTTAAAACAATTAAACTTTCCATTTTTCTAAATGTTTAAATCGTTATTAAAAGAATCATGTTCATTTTAATTAAATTCTTGAGGAAATATTCAATTACTTAATGTATTAGTAATTTTCATACTGTCTACAAATTTCATTATTACATTCTAAAAGTTTAACAGTATATAATTTTCAAAGTAAATTTCTCATACTGATAAAATTTGATTATTTACTTTAAATCAATGTTCTTCATCATCCAAGTCAAACACATCACATTAAATTTAAAAAAAAAAACAATTCTAACAGTATATATTAAGTGAAGTTTAATTAAATTGAATATTATTTCAAAGTATACACGCTTGACAAGTAAGGAATATATTTATTATAGTTCATTTCAGTTTCAGTTTGAAAGATTTCAACAGAATATACTTTTACGACTGGATGAGAATGATTAATATTATTTTGACCTAATTACCATTCATTATTGAAAACGTATATATCTTCGTATGCAAACATCAATATTCTTGTAAAAATGTTTGAACATTGAGACAAGTGACAAAATTTTAGGTAAGAAAGCTTGTAGATTTATCATTTACTTCAACATTATGGATGAGAAAAGTAATGAATGTCAGTTCCACCTAAAGTCAATTTACTCAATAGAAATCTTAGATTTTCATTTAACAACTCATTCCAACGAAACAATTTTACTTGCAATAAATATGAAAAGTCGCATTCTTCGATGCATGATCTGAAACAACATTGGTGTTTTCGTGCACGGCAAGTAACATATATGTGTGAACTTTGCGCCAAATAATTTTCTTATAAGTCTACTTTAAATACACATTTACTTTTTCATTAAAATCAGAGATCTTACTCGAGTCCAATAGGTTATAAGGCTTTTTCTCAAAGTTCTACCTTAAATGTTCATTTACGTATTCACACAAATGAGAAACCTCATGTTTGTGACATTTGCCCAAAATGGATTTTCTGCTAAAAATGGTTTGATAAAACATAATCGAATTCATACGAAAGAAACGCCTTACAATTGTGAAGTGCGCAAGTGCAATTTTCGTGACAGTAGTTCATTCAGACGTCATTTGTGTATTCATACCAAAGAAATACTTTATGTTTGTGAAATCTGTTAGAAGGCATTTTTTCAAAGGGATGTCTTAAATAATCACTTTATTCTTCATACAAATAAAAGACCTTTCATTTGTGAACTCTGCAAGAACTCTTACAACTCTACTTAGTAGATTAAAGAGACATCTGCGTATCTATACTAAAGAAAAATCATATGTTTGTGAATTCTGCAAGGAATGTTTCAGTCCTATTGGTCATTTAAAAACACATTAGCGCATCCATATTATGGAAAAACCTTATATTTGTGAAGTTTGCAGTTACTCTTGCCATGACATGAGTGCTCTTAGAAATCATTTACTTATTCATACCAAAGTAAACCCTCACAATTGTGAATTCTGCAAGAAAACTTTCAGTCAACGTGGTTACTTAAAAACACATTTGCGTATCCATACTAAGGAAAAACCTTTTGTTTGTGAAGTTTGCAGTTACGCTTGCAGTGACAGGAGTGCTCTTAGCAGTCATTTACATATTCATACCAAAGAAAAACCTCACAATTGTGATTTCTGCAAGAAATCTTTCAGTCGACTTGGTCATCTAAAAAGACATTTACGCATTCATACTAAGGAAAAACCTTATGTTTGTGAAGTTTGCAGTTACGCGTGCAGTGACAGAAGTGCGTTTAGAAGCCATTTACGCATTCATAGCAGAGAAAGACCTTACGTTTGTGAATTATGCAAGAAATCTTTCACTCAAAGTTGTAATTTAAAAAGACATTCCCTTATCTGTTCTGAAAGAATGCCTTCATGTTTTTGATACTTGTATTATGTCATCCTCTCAAGGCTGTCACTTGATAAGTAAATTATTCATTAAAGGGAATTAACGTATTTTCACCTATTCAACAAGTGAATTTTTTGATCCCGCGTATTTGATGTTACTATGTACGACATTCAAGGAATTAATTTTAAAATTTTAATTAGCAAACACGAGAATCTTTCTCCAATTGATTTATTTCATTCTTCTTTATAGAATGATTTATTCTTTAAATTGTGACTTAAATTTATGTAATTTTTAAGTTTCAAACATTGTTATCATTGTGCGATCTGTTATTACATTTTCGATCGTAACATTACAGCTACATTTCAGTGATAGATACAAATTATTTTAGGAAGGTTTCATGGAAAAGTTCTCCAAATTTCATAAAATATGTTACATGAAAATTGCGGTATGTTGATGCATTGACTCTTAAGAATTTGACTCAAATATTGAAATGAATTCTCATAATATCAAGAAGGAAAATATTAAACTAACGCAGGTAAAACATAATTCTTTTTATTTTATAGACTTTTCCCAATAATTTTGAAGGAATATTTTGGATAGTAGTGATAAATTATTTTAGTTAAAAATTTTAGTACGAAAACTCAATCTTTTATATTAGGCTCATGTTATTAATAATTTATATTTGTTTTGGAAATATTTTACAAAATAAAAAAAAATATTTGTACTGTAGAACACTAAATAAAAAATAACATGCTTTAAATCTTTCAGTGTGGAGTGTTTTTATTGTAAATCATAAGATGTTTAGTGTTTTTAGTGTTCAGGAGAATCTAATAATTTTTCTATTTTTATTTAATGTTATTGTATATATAGAATATATTTGTACTGATAGCTTTGTGGATTGTGCTCGAAATTCTTACATGTTTGTAAGTGATAGTGAGAAATTCGATTTAAATCTTAATATGAAAAGTTTGAATGTTTCGCCTCAGTTCATGCTTCTTCACAAGTTCTCCAGAGTCTGTACAGCCCAGATAGCACAAACATGTGCTCCATTCTTTGAATCAGAATGAACATCAGATGTTTTCGAATAGATGCGATTTTCTTACGACGGTATATAAGTGGAAGTAAAGAACACACCCACAAATGTACTTCAGGAATATTTATGTAGTGTTCTCCTCCCTTCCGAGCAATGGTTCAAAGCCTCTACTATGCGGCGCTGGCTGTACCGCCCGCGAGGAGGGAGAGAAAAGTGAGTTCTGTGGAGTCAGTTGAAGGTCTTAGTAGCATGGGAGCAGTTGAGTAGGCCTCCCTGGGAGTGCTACGAGCTTATTTTAATCTCTAAATAAAGTTTTATTACTCTTTAAAAAGCTTAACTCATTTCACTATATCTTCGAACCACAATCAAACATTATAATTTACTTAAAACCTTTTTGAATTTTAATTATTACTAGAAATATTTGATTACTGATTAATTTTGATTACAGTGGAAGAATTTGGGATCTCAGTAGTTTAAAATGCATCAACCCCTCACTACACGGTTGGTCTTTTTTGGCATCAGGGATCGAACCCACAACACGATGGAAACAACGCCGAATGCGAGTTACTGACCATGACCACTAAGCTACTGTTACCACATGACCTCTTCGAAAGATCACGAAAAGCGGGATGAAATGAAAAAGTCTGGATGGAGACTTTGTAGGGAAGTCTTAATAATTAAACACACACACACACACACATATATATATATATATATATA
>BMAW01064822.1:0-11636 GCA_019974015.1 Nephila pilipes | reverse complement strand
ATGCAATTTACCTACCATATAATAAAATTGTAAATTTAATAATGCTCCCTTCTCGACTTAAAGGTGCATTAGCAATTAAAAATATGCCTCTTGTAATTTTAAATCTCGTTCTGACGACGAATTCGACTTTTAAGTAAGAATAAATCACTATTTAAATTTTGGTCAGGAGTAGAGAATTATTTTTCTGCACTAAAAACAAAGGCATTTCGCATTCTATTACCATTTTCAACATCCTACTTTTGTGAAACTGGATTTTCTGCTGTGGCATCTTTGAAGACAAAATATAGATTTCGGCTAAATATAAAAACAGAACTGAGAGTGGATATTTCTAATACTAAGCCTTCCTTCGAAAAGCTATGCTCTGCAAGACAGGCCCAAGGAAGCCACTAATAATAATTAATTTTTTTTTTAATTTGGTATGTTTTGATTAGGTAAGTTTTGATTTAGAAGTATTTTTACTTTAATAAGTTAATTATTAAATATGTCGAAATGTATTTTGTTTTCTATGTGTATGTGTGCTTTCCTTCTAGTCAGTTAATCCATTTTTTCAAAATAATAATTTCTCTTGGATATTCTCACACCCCCTAGGGGGGCGAGCTCTACAGGTTGAGAATCACTGCAATACAATATTAATATTTTAATAGCAGTCATAATAATAAAAAGTGATTTTTAAATAATGAGAATTTTGAAATCACTTTTCAGTTTCATTCAATAGCTGAGCCCATTAAGGTATCATAGTTCATTCAGATATATGTAAATACTTTATAAAGTAAACCATTCGAATTTGCATTTCGAGTGACTTCTGTTAATTTTTTATTAGTGTTATGCAGCGTGCTTCTACTAGCGTCTTTACGCCACATGGGGAATTAATTCGTTACAGCCTCCTCTTGTGATATGTGCGACTCTTTCTATTGGCAAGTTCGACTCTTTCTATTCGACTAGTTGGTGATAATCCCTAGAGTATTACTGTAATGATAACAACTATAAATATTATACTAGTTTTAATACAAAGCATGTTTAATACAGTAGAGACAGGATATGATGTCTCAAAATCTAAAAAAATCATGTTCTTAATCAAGAACATTTTTGTACTCAAACATTCGACGATTTTATTTCGCGTGAGAAACTATTTGAATTAGTTTCTTTGATTTAATATCTTACTTTGGCTGTTAACTTGGAAATTTTACCGATAAATATATCAATCACTCGTGGGACGCTCAAGTTCTAACCTATTCCGTTAGTCTTGAATCTGACTTCCTTCTAATTTCGTCATTAACTTTTGATTATTTTATTGACAGAAGTGTGAATAATTCTTCATTCAATTATCTTACTTTTAAAATCTTCTTTCGTGTTCAGTAAGGTTTTGTATTTCTTAAATAACCGGAAAGTGTATTGCAATCAGTTAGTTTAGAACAGGCAAAATTAACCCTTAGTTCCGATTACGGACCGAATGCATCAGAATGATGTGGCTATGTTCTTCGATAATTGTTAATGATTCACACGTTTTGACTAATATTAAATATTCAAGTGCTCTACATAAAACTTGAGGAGTTGAAAATGAAGCGTTCGAGTGGAAGGCTTTTACGATTAACGTAGATGGAAAAATAGTGAATAAACGCATGGGTTTAATTCCTAGAGAATGTGATTAAAATAAAGTTCAAGGTATCTTCAGATAATGTGACAAATGATGTCCCAAAATTTCTACGCTCACAGAAATAACTCGCTTGATCTCATGACTAAATGTGCGGTTTATGCTGGAATTTATATGTTGTCAGAAGGATGGGAGAAAATAGTGCATATTGATGGGCATTACTTTGACTGACATGTATTTTACCACATACTTTAAATAAGGCATTAGTTATCGCAAAAGGACTGCGAGAACTTATTTAAGGTCCTGGTAGTTAATATTTCAAAAGAAAGAGTTATAAAAATACTAAACTTATGAATTTTAGTACAATGTAAAATCTTTAAATTTTGTGAATTTTGCATTATTTCCTTCATCATTTCGAGAAAAAAACACTTCGAATATTAGATTAACTTAAAAGCAAACTAAAAAGATTGAGAAATTATTTTCATAGAATTCCATTTAATTTGTTACATTTTTTTTCCCTGATTGCAAAAGATTTTCGTATTATCCTGCATTACTTTACGTTTTTCAAAAAAAAAAAAAAAAAAAATGTATAAATAACGGAAGTTTTAAATGACTAGCTTTTATCGAAGAGTGAATGCGATAAAGATTGAATATATCTTTGAATCACAAATTTAAGATTAGTAATAATGCAGTTTTCAGAAACATGCTTTTACCGTCAAGCGTGTATTGTTATTTTGTAGTTAAAAAAGCAGAAACAAATAAGGTATTATATCTAACTGCGTTTTTTATTACAATACTGCAAATATGAGAATCAAAAATTTTACAAAACTTCTTCGTTTCTGTTATGTTCCAAAGTTTGATATCGGGAACGAAAAACGCAATAGTTTCTTCGTCGATATCCGTAATTAGTGGCTGGACGATGTTTTTTTTTTTTTTCCCCGAATAACAAACTCACTGAGAAATTATTTGTTATGGTTATCTAAAAGTAAATTTGCTGTTTTCCGAAAATTCATCCAGTAAGGCAATGTTTGTGAGTTGTGGAGGAGAAATCAGCGTGTTAATCCACATTCTCCCCCCCCCCCCGTCAGATAAAAGTCAGTCATTTTTACTCATTATGTCTGAAAATAATGTGCAGCTTTTTAAAAATAATTTGAAACCTTAGAATTATTTTAATTAGATAGAATATTTCAAAAAATGACTACATTATATTTCATATAAATTAAAATCTTTCTAATATAATCTAAATAAATTTTCGTTCAATTTCGTGAACTCTGAATTTTCGTTTTAATCATTAAGAGAAAAATTACTCCATATAGTAATTAACTTGAAAAGGGAGTTAAAAATTACGTTATTTCTTTGTGGAAATGAATCCATTGAAACTTTTACCATTTTTCCTCTCAGAATCGTATATATTTCTAGCACTTTCTTATAATGCGTTACTTTACTCAAAGTATATGAAGTAAATTAATAGATATTTTAAATGATTAGCATATTTCAATGGAATTACTTGATAGTAAATAAAAAGAAAGCTCAATGGAAAAATTGAATATTTGAAATTAATTTTTCATTAGTATTAATGTTTTCTGAGGCGCATTTACTATCTAATATACATTTATATTAAATAATATTACAATAAAAGAAAAGTTCAACGTTATGTGTAAATAACATCTTTTTTTTATACTGCAACACACTCAAATTGATTTTACATATGCTACTATTAACATGAAATATAATTGCTTGCGTGTCTCAATCAATTAATTTTCCAGGCATTTTCTTTCTATCCATATTTCAGTCTAGAGCGGAATTTTTATTATTAGTTTACTTACATCTAAAAAGTAAAGTTTGACCTGTATTGATTTGTTTTCTTGTATAAAAAAAATCTGAATGTTTAAATTATTGAAATAAAATTTGCTGAATATTAAAGCCTCGTTTCATCTTTTCTGGGTCATTACTCAAGAACAGTTAAGAGCAGACGATCATGCTTAAATTATTTCCGCTTATGGAGTATAACTAAACTTTTCCGTATCACGATCCTATACAATGTAAAAACACATTTCAAATTCAAAAATATCTACAAGACGGGAATAGTTTTCGTAAACATTCTATAACAGATAAATATCCCGATCGAAATTTCTTGCAATGTGCTAAAACACCAATTTTGTAGCTATATCATTTAGATTTTAACTAATTGTTGCCATGTTTTATTTTCCCACAACATTTTTATATTTATAACTAAATCCATTTTTTCTTTGTAGTCTTATTTGGATTAGTCATCGAATGATCCATCGTCCAATCACGAAATAATATCACCTTATAAAGCCTATGAGCATATAATGAGTTAAATTAATCTGATAAAAAAAATTCCTTAAGTACTTATTCCTTAACTGATAATGAGATTATGTTCGATTTACAAACATTTATAAAAATTTTCAATAAATCTGTAAGTATACAATTTTATCCTCGGTTAAATTAATTTGCTTGCCTTTCAAGAAAAAAATTAATTTTATTTTCTGCATAAAATATTCTTTATTTAATTTAAATTTTCATCATCGATTTATTTTTCTTTTTTCGGATTCCCTGTTCTAGAGAAGTGAGGTCGAATAGTGGTGCCATCTGCATTTATTAATGGAAGTTACAGACGAATGGATGAAATGCTGCGGTGACAATGCACCCGGAAAACGGTAGCGCCTTCTCTGATCGTCATGCGGAACTACAACAGATATTTACCACTGCCGAAAGAAACCGCGGCAGCACGGTGGCGAGTTTCGGCGATTTTTTTGACAAAACGACTCGGATTGAGAAAAATTCCCTTTGGGGCGCTGATTTCCGATATTGCTTACGTAATTGTGAAACTGAATTTTGGATCTTCTCTGAGTTTTCAAAGAATTCATAAGAGAGCAAAAATTTTAAAGTGGCGAAGAGAAGAATATTCATCCACGAAGTATCGGCAATGAAACAGTAATGAGTAATAATCAAAATCATTTTTACGAAGAAAAGTAAAACGATTATAACAGATAAAATAGTTTAATATCTATTATAATAGTTATTTCGTTTCGAGTGTGACTCTTAACCGTAATCGAAATTTTGAATATTCTCGAATTTCTACGTTTGAATTCGTGACGTACTTCCGGGATCGATTTGGCGGCAGTGATTTTTCCAAACCATTGCACTCGCACTTTCTCCGCTAAATTTGCTGCTCGGTTTGTGCGTATCGTCCGCTCCTATCCGCTTGCATCCCGTTTAATAAGTGTTCTTCGCAGATTATTTCGACTCCAATTCCTCCTACATTGAATCGAATCTTCTTTTCCGATATTATTTTCGAACAATCACGATCCACTGACGTGTCAATTTTTTGGACTTGGGAGCATTTTGTGATGGATCCTCCAACTTGTGTTTGGAATTTCCTGACGAGTAAGTACCAATATTTCTTCTTGTTCTATCCTTGCTCAATGTTACTCCTTTAAAAGAAATAATTCTCGATAACTTTTCGAAAATTGTTAAACCTCTAGACGAAGTGATTGCAAACTTTTTAGTTTGCTCTAAACGCGTTCTCGATGAACATTGCATCCTATCGAAATTCCCGGAATTTCATGATTGTACTGAAACGTGAAATGAAATGACTTGTTCATCCAATATCGTGAAAATATCTACCCCACCCAAACATTACGACGTAAACAATTCCACAAATCCAATTATCGAACAAAATGTGATTTTCCTCCCTTTACTTTTTATCTGGAATCAAAGAGGAATGCAAAACCTTCTAATATCCGTTAAGACATGAGTGGCCAATCGTTTTGGGGAGGAATGAACAAAACTCCTGTGTGCCATTTCCAAGATTTTCCTACGAATATGTAGATAGATGTTAAGATGAAAAATAAATGCTATTTATAAGCGGAGGCGTTTGCAAACAGCGCATCTTTTTTTTATGCAGTGGTGAAGGTGTAAATTAATAGAACAAAGTTGGGCATTATTATCAATAAATATTATAAAGTTTCATTCGGTTAAGCTAGCTGTGAAGAAAAAATGTCATTAATTCGAATAACACTAATTAATTAACTGGTCGATACTTTCTTAGCGTAGTTTTTTAATTTTTTAAAAGCAGGTCATCTATAATAGTTCTTGAAGTTACCAACAAAATTTTCACTTATAGGTGCATTATGTTAGCAAACATTGGCTCGCAAACGTAGTTCATCCAAATCACCGACGGCGCGATCCGACGCATCTTTGTGCTGTTCTCCGAAGCGATGGAGTAGCGAATGAGTTTCTACGGCCCTTGCCTGATGACGATAGTGTTCGATGGAATGCAGCCGATCACCCTTGGCGATGGAATTCTTTTTGCCAAATGTTGGCTGACTTACTCTCTATGCTCTGTGAAGCCTTTAGTAGTGGCTACCCATTTGATTTTCAATTTCCATTAGTTTAGGTCTCCCTCCCCCTTTTTTCCCCCGATGGATCTTTGGTTATTTTAAGCCAATCACATTTCGTTGTGTTTTGCGCCTTCGTTCCGAAACTTGTGCTTTTTGAGGAAAAAAAATTGTCGCCCCAATTTTTTGTACGAGTTCGTTAGTTACGTTACGGGTTTTTTAGCCTATTAGAGGTTCGGATCTTTTGCGCCTTCGTTTCGAAACTGAAACTTCTGCTTATTCAGAGAACATTCAGGATCGAACGTTATTTGGACTGCTTCGATTGAGGTGTGACTCCATCTGTGGATTCTTATTCCCCGTTAGGATTCCGCCTTGGATTGGTCATCCCTGCTTTGAGAAACCTGGAATACTCTTAAACTAACTGATATTGAAAAAATTGATTATTTTCCCAAGCGATTGATACGTGAAGACTACTTCCGAAAATTCTGACCTTTTCCATGAAATTCAATCTCTGGAACCTTTCCAATCTAGCTCGAACTTAAAAGCTTCTGCTTTCCCCGCCGGCATCCATCGCAAGATTCCCGCCGAAGTCACCGACGTATTGTCCTTTTATTTCTATTTCAAAAAAATACAATACTCTTGATTACATCCATGAAATAAAGGAATACATTCATGGAATAAAAAACACTTGGAAAAAATTTAGTTTCAAAAAATAACTCATCTATATTTTTGAACAGCTCTTTTAAATTCATGTCTAAATCCACTGAGCTCTTCATAATTACAGTAATAAGGAAGTTTCTCCTCTTCATGTGCTTTCGAAATAGACACCGAGTAAAGGGCTGTTTCATACTCTTGGCACTCGAATAAGATTTGACCGTCGAATCGATTTCAAGAATTTTTTTTTTCTTTTTCATGTGCTGCCGCTCCAAACCATCCGAGCGCAGAAAGCTGTTGCAGTGTGAACGAGAATCGGCTCTGAATTTAGATTAAATCTCGAGAGGCCTTCCAAGAGTTTGAGAGAAACGGCCGAGGAGGCTTTCGAAATTTCGGAGACGCACGACAAAAAAAAAAAAAAAAAACCCAAAGAACATGTAACGGTGAGTGTGTTTCCAGTGATTCTTTCAGTCTCGTTGAGATATAAACATTTCTCGGTAAGTGAGTTTCAGAATTCCCTGGTAAGCGAGTGTTTGTAACACGGAAAAATTACGAATGGTAATTGAGTGTATAACATTGTTTGAAATACATGCCATGCATTGAATACGTTCCTAATGTGTCCTTGATCTTAAAAAAATATTTGAAGAATCTAAATGTGTGTTTCGTTTCTTCAATTTTATCTGTATGCAACCAGTATAGTATGTTTATATAATTGTTTTGCTATGTGTAAAATTTCCATTCTGGGATTTCATTGCTTTGTAAGAAATGCTTGTAGATGCACTTTTCTAGAGTGTACCGAGGTACTGGAAAATATTCTTATAGTTACGCCACATATCGTAGTTGTAAGAATGACATTTCATGCGATTGTATTTTAATTTGAAAGTGATATTCAAACATAAATGCTGAAGTGTTATAAATCGTTCTAAACTAAATGTTGTTTATAATATTCTTCACATTATCTGTGTTTAAAAAATGCTACATGGTTTGTTTTCACGATAGGTAGTAGTGTATATTTTGAAACTGGAATGCATTTTCCAGAAGGCGAAAACATTTGGTTTAAAAAAATTGTTTCGAAATTTGAAGTTTGCCTGTAAAAATGTGTAATTGTTGAGGAGACTAAATGAAATTCTTAATCATGAGATAGTTATGTGAATAATATTTTGAGTCGTGTTGAATTTTCTTTGATGTTGTATGTTTCATTTCCATAAAGTGGAGTCGTTTCTAAGGAACTTGATTGAAAAATGTTTTTGGTTATGTCCTTTATATTGTGTTTTTATAATGAGAAAAAAGTAATAAAATGTGAGTTAGAAGGACTATTCTATAGTAAGTGTAGTTTGCATTTATAGTATGTAAGAGAATAGTATTTATGTCTCTTTGAAATCCTTTTTTTTTTTTTTGTTGTTGTTGGAAATTGTTACTTTGGCATTTTCAGTACAGTAAATCTACAAAACAGTGTCTGCGTGCAATGTTCCCGAACTAGATTGTGTTTATTAATCACTTGTTTAATTCTTTATCATGTGTGAAAAAATGCCTCGGTTGGTACATTGCTATAGTTTGTCCACTTTTATAAAAAAAAAAAATGTTTTTTAAAGCTCATGATGTTTGGGAGCTATGAAATTGTGCAATAAAATGTAACATTTTATACTCTTACATATTTTGATAATTTGTATTGACGATAGATATGAGGAGAGCATTTGTGTTGTGTGTGTTCTTTTTTTTTTTTAATCAAATCCATCCATATTATACGTTTCACTTTCATAAAATACAAAATCGTGTTGTTTATGTATTTTTTTTCTTTATGTGATTTTGTAACTTGTTGCTATTTAACTCTGATTTTTAATGTGTGTAAGAAAATACGAGTTATTTACCTTGTACGAAATTAGAATTGGTAGATTGTAAAGAGTGTATGTATTGGTTATTTTAATCTTTTTTGAAATCGAACCATCGCTTTTGTGAAATGAAATGCTGTGTTTTATTAACGTGTCCATTTCATTCGGCTTATAAAAATGTGTGAAATACGACTCTCCTGTTGTAAGAATTTGTATAGTTTTTATTAAGAGTGCATAAGTGAATAGTATACTTTGTATTTTTATAGTGCTTTTTAAAAGTTTCTAAAGTTATGAGAAAAACTTGTGTAATTTAAAGATGATTTATTTTTGGCAGATTTTGTGCTGCTTCCAAGTAAGTAATGAGGTAAGTGTAAATTTCGTTATGAATTCATGGATGGGAAACGAGTTCTTATCAATTGTGGTTCTTGAGAGACAGTAACTGTAATTAGTGGTTGTATACACCCTCTTCCTCAGGATCGGACATCTGCCCAAACAGTGCTTTTGAGCGCTCCTGTGTGAAGGCAGAGTCGATGTTTTATTTATAGTAGGGTAGTTTTAAGAAAATGTAAATATTTAGTTCCGCCTCGGATGGGACATCTGCCCGAACAGTGCTTTTAAGCGCTACCGTGTGAAGGCAGAGTCTATGTTTGGGGTTAAATGACGAGGAGTATTTGAATTTGAATTAGCCCCCCACGAGTAGCATAAAATTGGATTTCTCTTTCGAGTGGGATTATTAAAGAGCCCTTTAGGGATCGTATGAATTTTCATTTTAGAGAGCGTTCGTAAAGGAATGAGTAAAATAGTGTGAGTTGAAGAATTGCTATTAGGTTGACCGGCTTACTGGAGCTAAATCTCCATATCAGAGCAGTTTGGGATGCTTAACTTTGGCTTTTTCCAGTGATGACTTTATAGTGTAAAATTAATTTATCAGAGTGATTTAAGAAAATTAAGTGAAAGAGTTTTTAAACTTTTTTTTGCCTTTTCGGAGAAAAGGTAGGTGAGGGGGTGAAAGCAGTTGACCAATGGGTTGGTTTTATTTTAAAAGATTTTGAGAAATGAAAGTGAATTTAATAAGAATGGAGTGAAACATTTTCTAATAGCAGGGTCATAGTTTGAGATGTTCGTGAGATTTGTTTTTTGTATGAACTTTTTTACTGTTGGGAAGTGAATCGAGTTATAAATGTCTGTATTTCTCCTGAACCATCTAGCATTTACAATTTGTCTAATTTTCAAGTTTATTAAGGTGTGTTTTGGCAGCGAAACCCTAAATGGGACAGCTATAAGTTAGAATAATCAGAGTATAGATAAGCAACTCGTTTTGAATTGTTTGTGTGATATGTCGATTAAAAGCGAGTCTTTTATCTAGGCTAACTCCCAAGTATTTTGATTGTAAATAAAAAGGTCCGGGCGTGAAAAGAAGACTGCCTCCGTTTTAGAAGGGCAATTTTCCATTAGGAGAACCAGTCTTCTAGTTGCGTTATATGTTTCTGTAGTGCTAGTATCGCTGTGTGGTCTGCGTACATGCAGAGAGTTGAAGTTTTGAACTCTTACTGCAAAGGTTCTATTTGTGAGGTATGAATTGAAGAGTTTTAATTAGTTTAAAGAGCAGTCCCTGGTGTCAAATGCTTTTTGAATATCGAGGAAAATTGCACCTGTTGATTTCCCGGTCTCGACGTGTTCAATGACACGGAGAAGCCATGTTGTTAATGGATTACCATTTAAATTTAGGGAAATGGGTGGGGGAACTTTTCCTGGTTTAATAATGGGAATGCCTTTTTCCACGACGAGGGAAATGGCCGATTTCGAGGACGTCATTAATACTTGAGGTTATTTGAAAAATTGTCTCGATAGGTAATTCTTTAACCATTATATTCCCTACCTGGAGCTTTTTTGATTTTAAGTTTCTTGGTGTATTTTAGAATTTCAGAAGGAAAATTATTTTGATTATTCATGAAATTGTGAACGACATCAAGTGTTTCTTTGTCAAATTTAGGATTTTTAAGTGAAGAGGCTATTTGGACCTTTATGGGTCGAAATAGTTTTCTTTCTTAGAGCCTTTGACATCCCCCAGAGGGAGTCGGGGTCTAATGCAAGTAGAGTTATTTTTCTTTTTATCATGTTTTGGAAGTTGTGAAGTGTGTAAATATTTTTCCGAGTTTGTTTCGTCGACGAAACAGGCTTCGTAATTCGTTTCTTGTTTGCGTTAACTGGTTTCGATGCCTCGATTTCAACCCCTGTGTTGGATGGGAATAAGTTTAGGGTAGAGTTTTTGTCTAAAGAGATCCCAGTTTGGGTTAAAATTTAGAACGATCGGATTGTGGACTGATGTGAGCTCGGGGATGAATTGCTATCGGTTCTTTGAATCCTCTCCGCGGCTACGGTGCGAGTTGCAGTGTTTTTTTCTCTCTGCCGTGATCCCTAATAAAAAGGAAACTTTGTGAGGTAAATTAATTCCTCCCCCCCAAAGTCAAAGGAACGAGGTAGTTGTGTTTCTAATTTAAATTAGGAAAGTCGAGTTTTATTTTTTAAATGACTTCTGACGGAGGAGAGAGTTTTTCCAGCCACCGCCTTCGTTTTATTTTCGTAATTAAGTTAGGCTTATTTCCAGAATATTCCGGATTCAATGTGGATTATTTCTCGGATCGATAGTGTGTATTTTCTCCCGAGCGAGTCCCAGGGGCTGCCAGTAGGAGTTTGAAAAGGAAGGAACTGTTCTCGATCGGGTTCTCCGAAATGTGGTGATAAGACGAGGGTTTCGAATGGCGTTGCGAGGAGAATTGAGTCCCTAGATATTGGTTTGTTGACCGGAATATTCTCGTAGGAGAGATGTTTGAAAGGCAGACATTTCGTTACGTGTTTATGTTGGTGGAGGAACGAGATTTAAGTTTGGAAGGTGCTCATGAACGAAACGAAAATTAGGTTGTGGTTGAAAGGCGCCCTAAAGAGGAGTAATTGAAACCACCTGAAAAATAGGAAATCTGCCCAGGTGGTTGTGCATTTTATCGTGCCGAGCCGGTCTGAAAGAAGATATCCCATTTTGAGCGCCATCGGTTGGAAAGATTTTATTTTTTGTCTAAATATCAAAACATTTTAAACACAAGGGCTTGAATTTTTTTCCGCCCGAAGGTGCCCCTGGTTCAGTGTTACTGCCAATTTTGTAATGTAATAATGATAAAAGAAATTTCAGACGCGGATCTC
>BMAW01064821.1:0-23480 GCA_019974015.1 Nephila pilipes | reverse complement strand
GATTTTTCCAATTGTGACCATAAATTTTCAATAATGTTGAGATCAGGTGATTGTGGTAAGATCAGGTGTGCAAAAGCTTTATACAGTTGTACAACAGCCACAAGTGAACAATTTTAACTGCATGCTTAGGATCATTATCGAGTTGAAAAATGAAACTCGATCCGAAACCCAACTTTTCAGCTCTTTGCAGTAAATGATTTTTCCGAATCTGCAAGTATTGAATTTTGACCATGAACCCATCTATAAACACTAAACTTCCCACACCATTGGCTGACATACAACCACTTACGAGTACAGAGCCATCTCCATACTTGACAGTAGGAATGGTGTTTGTAGGAAGTAACTCACTGTTAAGCTTCCGTCAAACATAGCATTTTCCATCACTTCCAAAACCTTTAAATTTTCTCTCATCATTGAATATATCTTGATTCCAGAAGAGTGGAGACCTTGAAATATAATGTTCAGCAAATGAAATCCTTTTCTCTCCTGGTTTCGTTTAGAAATAAAAGGTTTTCTCCTGGCTACACGACTGTTAAAGCCTGCTTTCCTGAGTACTATTCTAATTGTTTCTGCTGAAACAGGTCTTTGTATCGTAGAAGTGGTCGAACCAATTTTTGAAACACTCGCTTTTGGAGTTTCGATCACTTTTCGTAGAATCCTTCTCTTGATTCGGTCATTAGGGATCTCCTTTCGTCCTCTTCCGGGAATATTTTTAACTTGTCCCAACGCTTTATACTTTTTGTGATGGTTTTTTTGAACACATCCGTGACTTCGCTGAACTACTTTTGCAAATTTTCTAAGAGATTTTCCTTTTTCAGCCAATTTAACGACCAGTTCTTTAACTTGAACTGCAGTTTCCGTTCTGAACTTATTTTGAAGATCGAAAATTAATATTTCTACATAAAACTTATACATTAGGATCTAACTCCAATGTCAGTATGAAACGCAGAACTTCAGTAAAACAGTAGTAGCTAATTTATCAGATTGTGGTCATTTTCTACTAAGTATATACTTGATTTTGTGACATCAATTCGTATCATTTAGTCAGAGAATGCAAATAATTTTATTATTATAATAGCTTCATGTTTATTTTTTGGATAAATATCTTATTTAAGGAGTGATTTATTATTCCTATTAAAAAACACTTTTACATAAAACTTTTTACCATATTGTATTCTCAAAGTAAAGAGAGATGTATACTCAATTTTGGACTATTTTTGAATTGGTGAGGAAGAAAAAAGATGTCTAGATGAAGTGTGGACCGAGCCCAAATATTTCTTCGAAACTGAAACTGAAGTAAAATAAAACCCTTGCTCTTCCAATTCTGATTGAGTTCTTTTAGTTTGTGTTATCGAAATATATTCTATTATTTGAACTCTTATTCCGTAAAAGAACACTAAATATCTACGATTAAGCGTTTTTATACCTATTATAATTAAAAAATGTTTTAATGAATATAAAGATTAAATTCGTTCAAAATAGTGACCTTGAAACATGCTTTAATTATACTTAAATGAAATTCTGCATTTAATAAAAATTATCGTTGTCTAGAATAATTTAGTAAGTTTGATCACACTAAGAAGATATTTGGTACACACACGGATCATTACAACAGACTTTTATTGAATCTGAATTGAATTTGATAAAAAAGATGGTGGCAGTTTTTTTTTCTTTGTTGTTGTTGTTAAATTCATTTATCAACCATATAAATAAGAGATTCTTTATATTACTCACTCGATATTCGATTTAAAACTAATGAGATGCTAAGGCTTTAAAGAAAGGCAAACGAAATTTGGTCAGTGAATGAGGTGAATTATGCCAGGTGCAATCAAAACATAGCGAATCAGTGAGTGATGGTCGAGATTAATGACACAAGAACCAGATATGGCTATGATGTGCCAAACAAGATGTAATTGTGGTTCAGACGTTTGAAAAAATGGGGATAAAAAATAAAAAATTGGTTGACAAGAAGGAGAGTCTCAAATGGATAAAGATCGCTAGGATATCCCGGAAGATGCGTCACCCGTGTTTACTAAAGACAGTAAACTCCATAGGAAAGAAACAACCACTAGGTTATCTCGGGGTTGTGATTCTTGTACTCGTCTAAAGAAGGCAAGCCCCTGAAGGATAAATGACGATTCAGAAGGTATAGCAACAAAATTACAGTATTTAGAAAATTTGGACCTGAATTATAGTTGCTGCTGTGATGAAAATTATAGGCGAGCGTTCACTCCTTAGATAGGGTTACGTGTCTGGGGAAGGAATGGGAAAAGGATGATATTGGCTGCCTCCATTCATTTTGTTGTTCGATCGTAAGGGATCGTTCCTTGACGAATTTATGGAGCAGAGGACTGCAATCAATGCTCAACGGTATTGTCAAATGTTAACGAGGTTCGCGAAGACTATAAAATCGAAAGGTCCTTAAAAATTTTCTCGCGATGTCATCCTATTGCATGATAACTCTAGATTGCACAAGCAATTTAACTAAAGAACTTTTGCAGAAGCTCGAGTGGGAAGCCTTAACCCACCCTCCTAATGGTCCAGATCTGTCCTCATGGAATTTCCGCATCATCAGTGAACTTAAAAAAAAAAGCATTCTTGGGATAAGTTTCAATTCTGAGAAGTCCACCACATATATTAGAGGAAATACCACCACATATATTAGAGGAAAGATATTCTGGAGGATGTTAATGTCATTACTTTAATATCATAGCTCTTTTTATTGATAATAATTGGGAGTTCTTAATAAGAGAATAATCCATTATTAGATAATTAAGCACCTTCTCTATTCACTGTAATAAGAGTTACAAATAACTAACGTATGAGCTCGATTTTTTTTTTTATATATATAAAATCCGATTCTATAATCACTACCTTTCAGGGTTTTATCTTATTTAGAAAAGAACGGTAATGACGAATCAAAGGTAATTTATTGATTTTTTTCCCCTCATGAGGTTTACCGCCTATGATAAACTTGGGTGACTTGCAACCTACTGGCGAAGGGATATTCTTCTTTATTTTCGCCCCCCCCCCCCGGTTTGGCAACCAAAAATTGGGGGGTTTTTTTTTTTTTTTTTTCCTTCTCTCTAGTTTACATTTTAAACAAATGTTTGGCGCAACCAGATTTGACACGTGCGCCATAAACACTAAGTGTCACTCACTCCTTATTCCATTTTATTTCAAATATTGTTAAGGGTTGATGTTTTGTGGGGCCGGGGCTAAAAACACTTCAACTACTTTTCTAAAAATTAAATGTTTCTTTTTTGTAATAAATTTAAGAAAACGTTAATATTTATAAAAGCTGTGTCTTTTGGGTATAAAATACGATATTTCAGATTTTGAAGGTTGTGAAACTAAAGTCTTGTGTGAGCTTAAAAAAAATGAATTTTTTTTTTAATTATTACAAAATATATACTCTTAAAATTATGTAAGCGTTTCATTATTAATTGGCCTTTAATTTTATCTTCTGGCGTCAGCCAGAAGCTAAAATACAGGGGTGGGGGATTAAATCTTTTGAGGCTCCAAATCCTCCCATAGAGTGGTGTAGAAGTTTGGAGGTGCCAGCTCATCTCGTCTTCATCACTTGACCAAAGTTCAGGATTACGAGACCTCGCCATACTTCTAAGAAAGACGATAATAAACAATTATTAAATCAGAAGTTACTACTCACCTATTCCTAGTGTAATTTCATTTCTGTAAAATGACTTTCTTTTAAGGGTGAAAAACTCAAGCAGTGCTTTTTAACATCTGATTAATTTTAGATGATTTATTCCTTCACAAATTTTTGGAAGCAGAATAACGGACGGAAATCAGATATTGCTAAGTCTGGGGAGTATAGTGGAAGTCACAAAATTTCTCAACTTAGTTCTGCGATTTTCAAGTGAATCGTCAAAGCAGTACTTATCATTGTGGTGGTGCAGTATGATTTGCTTTTATAGAGTGGCGCCAGTCATTTCTTTTTTTTTTTTTTCTTCTTGAGTGCTTCGTTAAAATCCATATGAAATTTACGAGTCCAAATTTGTATGTCCAAATGAAAATGAAACTATGATTATATGAAACGAATTTTTTAATCATAGAATATTTTATTTATAAAATATTACACACACCTTTAAAGTTCATGTGTAACCTTACACCCAAACATAATTGCTGTACACAATGATCCCAACGTGTGAAAGGGATTGTAAGGTTTTAGTGTAAAAATGTCTTCTGTTCTTCTTTGTCACCGGTGATTTGTTAACCTTTGTCTCCAAAGTTATAAGAGTAACCATTCAAATATTTGGTGCAGGCTAAAGGTCTGAATGGCGACAAGCGGCCTAGGTTTGTCCTAGACAAGTGCTAATCCTTTTTGAAAGCTTACCTCCGTGCTTGTTTTCTATGGCCTTTGAAAATCTCAGTACCGAATACAGCTATTTTTGCTAATATGGTTGAATCCGTTATGCATCTGAAGGTAGAAACAGCTTACTGCAAATGACAAAAAAGAGACGAAGCCGTTCAATACACATGCGGAACTGGGACGTACTCCATTGATTGGTCTTGCTAATGCCGTCTCTTGCGTCAGTGCTACACACATTTTGAGTTCATGCAGTCACAAATTTGATACTGCATTCTACCACCTGGATTTGACAAGGGAGAAATCCGGTTGTGATATGCCAGTCTGTATAAGATCTTTGATCCCCTCCGCGATGTTTCTTAATAATGGAGGAGGAGAGATAGTGTAATTATCCTACCGAAGTAATCTGTAACTTCGAAGTTAAGTTTTGGTGAAGTAAAACTTCACATGGAAAGTGATTGAGTTTTCGATGCTCGGTGGAGCTCACTGCAAGGATCAAACTCTCGAGGTGAGTAAGTAGAATTTCATTCAAGTACTGGGGTGATGACTTGTAGTAAATTTTGAATTAAGTATTGCGATGTTCTGATGGCTTTGAAAATTATTGTTCAGCGATTTTATTTCTGGAACTAATTTTGAATCAGATAGGCATGTAGCGTTTCAAAATAAAATATATCAACTGCCTGATTTTACCAGTAGGTTTTTCTGAGCTCACATACTCTAAGAGCTCGCTTTGCCGTCATCAACCATCTGAAGTGGGAGAGTAGACCAATATCACGAGTTGCCAAATCTCTAAAACTGCACATGAATTTTTGCCAATAGAAACATAGAGCATATATAGTTGAAAGTTGCTTAGCACTTTTATGTCAACTTGAAACGTTCGAATTGTTCATAACGAACCAGTGGAAGTGTATCTTAGCCAGCCAGTTTCTTTTCGGTTGACTCTCTCGATGATTAGGGTTTTGGGGTTATACCCTCTAAGTTATAATATAGGTGACAAATGAGAGTGCGATGAAGTGTGGGAGACATAAAACTAGGGCCGGCCCTAGAGGGGAAGCTGTGCCATCATGTCTTTTAATTTCAGTCGCCCCTCCCCTATAATATCTTCAATCATTTTCTAAGTCGTATTTAAAATTTTCGTAACTTCCTTAAGGTAAAAAAAAAAAAAAAACATTAAAGAAAATTACTTTTAAGTAGAAGCAATCTTATCTTTCACAATTCGGATCGTAAAACGAATGCTATTATAGTTTTAATTTTCTTGAAAAAGACGTCGTCTCACATTGCCCTAAATTATTAAATTGCGAAGGAGCAATATTATCTATTAGGTGCTGAAATGTAAGGGCTGAACATTTTTTCAAAAATTCCCAAAGATGAATTTCGGGAAAGAAACATTTGATTGTGATGCCTAATTAAACGCTCAATTAACTTGAGTGAGTGAGTGACAACGAGTTTATGGTGCAAGAGCCAAATATGCTGAGCTGCGCCAACTATTTGTTTAAAATATCCCAAATTCTCTTTAAGCACTTTGAGAATAAAAGATACTTATGGGACAAAGACTGATAAAGCATGATGTTAACTGACAGATTTTAAAAAAACTATTAAATATGGTATGAAAACTAATTTTGCATAAAAGTTGATGTTGGAAATTTTCCCGCACAAAGTCAGATAAGCTTAAAACAAATGAATTAGAAAAAGTTGAACAATGATGATGAACCGCTGAAAATCGATCAACTTGATCCATTGTAAGTTTCGAAAAAGTGCTTTAATTTTTTTTTTTTTTTTTTTTTGATCATTTGTATGCAAAATATCTCTTATGAATTTATTCTTAAGATAATACGGTTATGGTTTGAAAACGTTCGAGCGTGAACAATAGCAAATATTACTGAAGTTGATCCAACGATATGCCGTTACCAGCCTAAATGATAAATTGAAATTAAAGATTTTGACTAATCCTTGGAATAACTTTAATGAAATTGGATATAAAGGCATTAGAACCGAGATCGAAGAGTCAAAATTTGGTTTAGATAATATCATAGAGGCACAAAGTAGATAATTTTTCTGGAAAAATCTTTATCAAGACGGATATGCTTGTCAGCGAGATAATAGGAGATTTGAAAAAATTATAAAAAACACTTTCATTAGAGCAATTGCTGAAGAAACATGTTCTTAAATATCTTCAGTTAATTCAGATTTCTGGATACCTTATAATAAGCAAAACGAATATTTTGATAATCATTATACCTTTAAAAATTTTGTTGATGGAACTCGTACTAATCTGCGGAAAGAAATTGAGGAACCATAAGGGATTGAAATTATTTTCTCTTATTTGTTTTATTGTTTGGCTTACTTTTTTTGGAAAGAAGGGGGGAGATTTTAAAAAATATCAACTCCCATTTTACTATCAAATTGCTAATAATTAGCTAATTACATGCATTTTAATTAGCCCACAAAAATTGAATTAAAATATCACTTTCCTCGCTTTCTTACTTGCAAATTCGTCGATAGCGCCATCTAATATAATTTCTTCTGACAATCCTTTCTCTATTACAATTGAACCTAAATTAATCAATAATTTTCACACATAAACGATCTTAAGTACGATTTAGTTATTTTTAATTTAAAGAAACTTCTTTCGCCTGCAGCAATTGTGACTGACATGGTTAAATATATTCTTAACGTTACAGAAAAGTTGGAAAATTATTAAATTAAATTATTTTCTTCAATAAATTCAAAAATATTTAAAGGATGAGTAAAATCTCCATTAATGATATATATTAACTTCATCGTGATCAAAAACTTATAAGGAAATGTCAAAATCTGCACAAATTAAAGTCATCTTCGGATAATATACCTAAACTCTATTAGAAATTTAAATAACGTATTATATTCGCTTAAGAAGACAAGCCTTTCTCGAATACATTTCAAAGAAATATCCACATTTGTTAAGTACACTGCTTTTATTTTTTGTTTTAGCATACATGTAAATAATGGTTAGATTTTATTAAATATTCTTTTAAACCGCCAGAGGGAAAAATCATATTTAAGAAGGTATTGTGTAAAGCCATCTTAAAGGTAATGACATGCAAAATAAAAAGAATTTTCGCATTTTTTTTCTAGTTTACGTCTTGTATAATAAAGTCTCTCTTAAAAGTCCAAGAATACAATAGAAAAATACGTACTTGTTATTGCACAGATATTACGTTATATATTAATGGGAGAGAAATATTCATTTAAGAAAAAATTTAAAAATTTCATCTAAAAATTCATTAGCAGTTTAAAGCAATATAAAATAAGTATTTTACAATTATTTTGAGTTGTTAATTTATTACGAACCACATAACAAAATTATCATTTCAAAATAGCTACGTTTTAAATTAATTCCGAGCTTAGTTATTATAATTAGAATATAATTAGTATATATATGTAGCAATAGTATGAATATAATTAGTATGTATGTAGTAAACATTATGTATATGTAGCTATATAGCAAATATTGCATTTGAAATTTGAAAATTCTTAATGAATTTCTCTCGTAATTTATAAGCGACCAAAGTAAAATTTTCTTTATGAGAGAAAAGCAGGAAAATTTGTTTCTTAGTTACAAGTCTAACTGAAAACACTCTTTGAAAATTATGGTGCATTAAATTTAAGAAAACACACAGTTATGCGTATTAATCAATATAAAAGATGTCATATTTATATATATATAACGAAAAAGTAAAAAATTAGTATGTTTTCAGAAGAAAAAAAAACTTACAAAAATTTCATAAAATCGACGTAATATTATTTCTATCATCCACTATTTATAATAAAAGCAAATACATTAAGATATTTTTTCCTTTTATCCAAATATTTGGGCATTAAATCTTAAGAAACTATAACTAAAATAATTTAAAAATGAAGATATAATTATCTAAAGCTATTGAAATGGAATGAAGATTCATCACTCTGATTTGTTCGGTTATGTATAGATACATGAAACTAAATAAATAGTACCAAAGTAAAATTTCAATGCAAGTTACCCACTTTCTTTCTTTGAAAAGAGTCATTTTCTGGAGGATAACTCTACACTCCTTTCCTCATTCGCCCTTAAAAATGTCATAAAAAACGAAAGTGTTTCTTGTTACTTTTATTGGAACTTTTCATTAAATCATTGCTTACGTGTATTTCTCACGTCAACCGTCTTTATACCAATAAATACGATCCTTGAGGTATTGCACCACATGGACCATGGTGAATTCGGCTGCATGCAGAGTTTCTTTGATGCACACTGTGATGCCTACGCATGCTTATTCTGCTTAAAGTTTAACAGTCACACTACTTTTATCGATAACAAAGACGGTAGAGACAAACAGTAGAAAACTACAAAAACTTTGTATTTTGAGTGCCACAATTCATGTGATTTTCTTTTTCTTGTGGCAATTTACCGGGAAGAGATGAATCCAAAATCCAGTTAGCGTTTGAGTGAGGGTGACCGCTCTCTATGTTCTTTTATCCTCGTGCATACACGCTTCTCACGTCCAGTGGAACCGTCGCTGCGTATTGAACTGCAGCGGTCTCCTAACGTGCAGTTCAATCTTACGTTTTACACTTTTTTTTTTTTGAACAAGTATTATTGTAGTGCCATCGCTCCCAATCGCATCAAGTTCTTCATGGGAATTCTTAATTATAGTAAAAAGAGAAGTTATGCACATTTAAAAAGAAGTTATATCTTTAGAAAGTCTTTCAGAAGGAGAAATATAGCCGATATATTCAGAACCAGGTTCTTGTCTAAGAGAATAACCGTTTTCTTTTGAGTTCTGTGGAAAAGAGAAAATTCTTCGAATTAATTCCTTTAATCACCATCGTATTGTCTTTTTTCTTGAAAAAGTACTAGCCACGTGGTGGGGTTTTAGTAAACAGACTCGACAAATAATTTCTGTCGTGAATTTGTGGTCTTATTTTTTTGTCTATGACTTGGGAAGTACTTGAGGGCAGAAGGGAGTCAAACCTATTACGGCATCAATAAATCTTATGAAGATATATCCTGTCCAAAATTTCTTAAAAATGTGACTTTAAAGTGCATTACTTTAAATAAAAAAGAAATGGAAATGAAAAACGTGTTTATTATTTTTTCAGGTTTTTATTTATTTATTAAAAGTGAAAAAATGAAGCTGTTAAAAATTAGGAAGTACAACTAATTTTACAAAAAAAAAAAAAATTTTTTTGAGCTTTTTGCGTGAAAGTTAAACTTTAAATTTACAAATAAGTTTTTTTTTTTTTTTTTTGGTTATTGATACCCAAAACTTCATATTTCTATTTAAATTTTTTTTTTCACTCTTGCTTATTTGACTCAGCAAAAGGCAACTAGTCTAGGGTATAACTATTAAAAACTCTTCCCTTCTACGCGAATATGAATCTTTTGTCATAATAACAATTACTATAAAAATATTCGTAACACATAATTTTAGATGGTTCCAATTTCTTTGTGTTCAAGCGTCTTGAACTTAAGCAAATATTACAAATATTTAAAACACAATTCCCTGACATACCAAAATTTTTCGGTACATTTTCTTTTATAAGCACGACTAATGTGTAACAGGACTGATACTCCTTAAATCTATCGGGGCTCCAAATCCTCTCGTTCGGACAATGTGGATATTATGGGAGTTGAGTGCCAGCTCAGATGCCCCTCTGAGCTGTTAGTTCATGTGTGTGCTGTACCTGTTTTTCAAGTCATAAAAATCATTTCATCAAGGCTGGAAAAATGTTAAAGAACAATGCATTAATATTTCTAAGTAAACCAGAAAGAAAAATATTCGCCAAATGCTTAATTCTGTTGTTGAAAACAGCTCCTTAATAAAAATAGTAAAACTTATATGTGTCAAATATTTCTTCAAAAAAATTTATAAATTATTGTTTGGTTTCAAGTTTTTGCAAAACGCTGAAAAATACTATGGGTCATTAAAGTGATTACTAAGTTTCATGCAAATATCAAAGTAAAAATAAAAGAAAACAACAACAACAACTCAATAATTTGTACAGAAATGTAGCATTGGACAAATCTTTCAAGTTTTTACCCTCTCAAGATGCTGTTATTTTTGTCAACGACAAATTGGTCACCTGAGCAATTCTCAAAATAAATGTGTTTATTTCTGAATATATTTTCTGGTCAACCACAAATCAATCTATCAATCAATCAAATTTCCATTCCGTTGCCATATTACCGTTTGCTTTAGTTCTAATATTTAATTGAATAATTTAATCATTATTTAAAGAATATATTTTACTCCTTAGTTGGCTAAACTTTTTCTTTGCAAAAGTTTGCACAGAACAATTGCATAGTTTATTTTAGTTTTAATTTTTATTAACTATTTTTATGGATTTCTAGTCATACAATTTCTTAAGTGTTGGGGAATATATGTATGATCGATAGATGCGCTATAGTAGCTACTCTTGTAATAATACAATCTTATTTGGCATTGGTTATGATAGTAACTCTATTGGGGATTTAGTGCCATTTTGTTTTCCGTCCCCAAGGCGAGCGCCCAAATAGAATCTGATCTAGTTAAAATAGTTTTTTGCAGGAAAAAAACTAATAGTATCCAATGATTTATATCAACATTTCCGGATGCCAATATCGCACGCAATGCTCGCTGTAGAATTAACATTCTAAATTAATTATAATAAACTCCGTTTCAGTTTCTTCGCCAAGGAATGTAAAAAAAGTCGCAATTCTACATTGGTCATGTGAAGTCATCATTGGTAGGATCATATATTGGAGATAGAAAACAAAAAGGCACCAAAAAGTTCAATAGATGCACCGAATTGGCAGCTTTTGTGACAAAACAACATCAGTAGTATAACCATACTAGCAACCCTACTACATACTTTTGGCGCCATTTTATTTTCCGTCGTCAAGGTGTAGGATAAAATAGGATTTTACACAATATTTTTATTCAATTTTGGATGTTGTATTAAAGAATTTTAGGCAAGTTATTCGGCCGATAAAATCCTATTTCACTCGCCGCCTTGGCCACGAAACCCTTATCTCCTTCTTTAGCGGCGGAAAAAAAAGGGCCCCGTAGCGAGGGAAAAAAGGTGCCAAATAGTGCTAAAAGTAAATTTACCACGAAAAATATTCGGAAAGAGACCGATATCTAATACGATTCCATTATTAAAAATGTTGCAAATTTTCCTGGTTTACTGTGCATTTCAGTGCTAGTTGTCGCCCACCGCCAAGATGTGGGCTAAAATAGGATCACACTAGTCATTATATGCGGTTGTCAGATTAAAAATAAATTTAAAAAGAAGATAAGGAATTAATTGAATATTAAGCAGCCGAATAGGATTACTACGATCTGGTTTTCAAAGTGACTCATTCCATATCTAGAGCATTGAATTTTTTAAAATTTTATTTCTGATGGCAGATTATAAACAGTTACAGCAAACTGCTGAATTTAAAAAGTGAAAGTTAATTTATTCGAAAACTTTTTTTGAAGCTTTTAAAACACGATAGGTATTACAGTTTCATATGTTCAGCTGCACACTTAAAAAAATGTAATTTTTTTCCTTCAGACCTTTAAAATGGCGTATAAGCTTCTTTAATACTATTCCTAAGTCTGAATATAATGAGAAAAAAGATTTTGAGAAGGAAGAATTACATTTGACTTATAATTCTTTTCCTTTAATTAGTATTTTAAAAACCTTTTCCTTCGTGTTTCAATTAAACATTTAGCAAATAAAAAAAAATCTCTTTAAGTTCTTTTCTTAATTTGAAGATTAAATTAAAATTCGCAGAAAAATCTGTTTGCCTATATTTTTCATACGGCGCTGGTAGGCTAATGGTCATGGTCAAGAACTCGTGGCCGTCGTTGTTTCCGTCGGGTCGTGGGTTCGAGTCCTATGCCGTTAAAACCCCATCGTATAGCGGGGATTATGCACGTTATATCTGTCGAGGCATTATTTCCTCCATTTGGCATGGTGTAAAGAGGAAAGGTGCCAGCTCAGGTGTCGTCCTTGTCACTAGACCGAGGTTCATTTATTGTGGTCCATCGCCAGTAGCCCTCCTGTTGTTTCTAAGTATGTGATGTCAATATATAATCAAAAATAATTCGAAATAAAAACCAACGTTTTTATATGGTGGCAAAGTTTATTAAGAAAATTATTAAAATATTAGTTAAAACTGGTCGCAAATATCTAAATATTGCATTGTTAGGCAAATATGAACGGTTCCCGAAATTTCAGAGTTCTAGCTTGATGGGAAGTTGGTTAAATTAACAATAGACAATTTGATGACACACTGATACACATACATACAGACACACACCAAGTGAAATACATAACAACGTTAAAACTAACTAAAATGAATTAATACGGTAAATTAAATGGTTGGAATACAGTTTAGTCAAACCACTCTTGGAGACAGGAATTATTTGGCGGTATTTTGCCAAATGTTACTAAATTGGTCCGCGAAGCGGACTTAACATTCAGCCAAAAATCCTTAAGTTTGGCAATTATTCAAATTGCGCCAAGTGATTGGGCTAAACTGCATTATTTAAAAAAATGTGAGTTAAAACTTGTCGCAAACGTCTAAATATTGCATTGTTAGGCGAGTACGAACGATTCCCAAAATTTCAAAGCTCTAGCTTGATGGGAAGTTGGTTAAATTAACGATCGAAAATTTGATGACACACACACCAAGTGAAATTCAGATATAATAATTCGATATAAAAACCACCGTTTTTAAAAACAACGTTTTTATATGGTGGCAAAGTTTATTAAAGAAAATATTAACAGATTAAAGGCTATTGGTTATTTTTAGCTGGAGATTTTACTTAAAAAGAGACATTGTGGCAATATTAAAGTCATAATGTAAAATTAGAGCAATGCATTTGGTTGTAAAGCCATTCTAAGAAAAATGAGACCAAATTCAGAAAAATTAGCCTTGGAAGTAAGACCTTGGTGCAAATGTGGAAACTCTTTCTTGCTCTCATGATTATTGACTAGAGTCAACCCTTACTATCTCGATTAGTAAAGGGAGATAGATATCTCCTTTGTAGGTACAATAGTTTTACGAGGGCGTCATGTGGTGTGGGGAGTGCCGGTGTTCCCCAGGGGAGTTTTTCCTCAATTCTAAAGCGCCTAGAGGAAGGGCTCATTTTGACTTATTAAAATTATTGAAATATCAAGACAAAGCATGTAGACGTCTCTAAATGTTGTGCATTGTTAAGTGCAGACAGTTCCAGGGAATTTCAAACTCTCTAGCTTGTTAGGAGTTAGTTAAGAGTGTGATCAGAAATTTGTTGACACACGACAAGAATTCAGGAAAACGATGTAAAACCAGCGTTTTAAAGAACAACATTTTATAGCATTGTAGAAATTTGGCGTAAAGAGAGTGTTAAGAATATTAGATTCGGAAACTATTTAGTTGTTTTTAGCACAAAATTTACTTAAAGAGACATTTGTAGTGACATTAAAGGTCCATAATACTCATAAAATCAAAACATGCCATTTGAGAGGTTGTAAAGCCGTTTCTGAAAAAGTAGAAGACAGAATTCAGAAGGTGTGATAGGACATGGGTACCAAATGGTAGAGCCTCTTTCTTGCTCATGATTATTGACTAAAGATCAGCAACCCTTACTATCTCAGATAGTAAGAGGGAGATAAATATCTCCCCTTTAGCAGATACAAAGGTTTGATACCGCACACTGCGTGAGGGTGCCAGTGCTCCCAGAGGAAATTTTTCCTCAATCCTAAAGCGCCGGAGGAAAGGGTAACGACTTATTAAGGTGAATATTGGACTAGAGCATACATAGGCGACATCTAAATATTGCATTTGTTAGGCGAAATTACAGACGGAGTTCAGAATTTCAAAGCTCTGTGGTGGGAGTTAGTTAGGTGTGGATCGAAGGGTTGGTGTGCCGCACACTATCCGCACACCAGGTGGAGTTGGAAAGACAGTTATAAAGGCATTTGTAAAGATCTCTTACTTTCATTGTTTCGTCTTTGAAAATCGATCGTGGACGCTTAACGTTAGGGTTAGGGTGCCAACAAGGCAATGTCAGAATATGTTCTGTTTCTATCAAGATCATAGCATGTCGATGGTTAAATCACTTGTTTTCCTTTGCTTTATAAGCATTTGATTTAGAAATGTAGAGATGATCAATCAAGGTTAAAGATAAGTGTTTATAATTTCCCCATGGCTCAGGTTCATGAGCACTGATTTAGCCAAAGTCGATATACTAAAACAGTGCAAAATTGTTTTCAGTACAAGTTAATGTGCAGATGATGCTTCCCTCAAAACAGGATGTTTATTTTATGATAAATGTTAGAAGGAATGGTTCGATAGTTGCAGTTTGTAAAATTAAATTAGTTTCATTTGTGGCTAGGACACCAATTATAAATGGAATCCACTGCATAAACATATCAGTGAAATTACGTTCATCCAGCAGTATTTTCATAGAGTGCACAGGCTTTGATAGTAATATTTTATTTGACATCTTTTGAAGGGATGGAAAGGAGGGGGAGAAGGGGAGATTATCAGTCTATTATGGGGAAATGTATCCGTGATGGTTTTCATATAATTTGTATGCAAGATTTGTGGAATGTTGCATTTTTCGTGACAAAGTCAGTTATAGAAAGTTCTTTTCAAATAACCTGGATGGGTTCTATACGTTTCCGCCATGTGCCAGCAGTTAGTTATTTAAGGCTGCATATCAGCAGAATCTTTTACTCTTGCATGTCATGTAAGTAACTCCTTAATGGACGCTGGGATTCCTAGAGTAGGTCATAGTCAGGCTTCGTTTTCGTCGAGTTAGGTTCGAACCCTGATGCCAATAAAGAGACCCTTCATGGGGCTGGGGACGGTCAAATCTAGTCAGGACTCAAAGTGCACCCTTTAGATAATGTGGAGTTTGGGTCAGGGTCTGCCAGCTAAGATCATCTCGATCAGCGATGAGATCAGGTTCCTCGGCCCTTATTAAGCCCTCGATTAACGAAGCTATTAAATCAGTTTCATCAGCCAGGAAGATTTGTTTGCGCCTGTCATTTTTAATGGATTTGGTTTTAGTTTTTATTGCCGTCGCGCTTTCGGGAGTATCACGGGGCCTATTGGCGACGGTTTCATCGTTACGGACCCATCGATCAATTTCGAAGGTCGGCTATCGGGCCTAACTACCCTCTTTATCATCTGGGAATGAAATGATAATGTGATAACGATGATAGAGCTCTAGGATGTTGGATGTGGACCTCAAGGAAGGTTATCAATATTAGACTATGGTGATTATTTTGGCAAATTAGGATTTTTCAGGAGAAGGTTTCTCAGAAAGTGTTGCTCAAAGCCATTTGATTTTGCTCTCAGATCAAATGTGAAAATCTGGCGATCTGAATAATGCAAAATCAGCTAGAGTTCATGTTTAGGAGTTTTTAGTTTTCTTATTTTGTATTCTCGTTGGCATAATGGAACAGAGTTGCACCAGGAGTGGACCGGTTGAATCTGATATCCTATCCAGATGATTATCAGCTAGATTTCTTTGGTTTTACGTTTGCCAGGTTCAGGAAGAATGAAAATGATGTTTAGGACTTTAGTTTACAAGATTAGAATAGCCGGGGAGGTTAAGGGAGGACTGGGACAGCACTTCAGAAACTGGACTTTCACCAATCTGAGACGGCGTTTTAACCAGAAGTCAGGAGGGGGTATTGGTGAGTGGGACGTGGGATGAACTCAGCCATTGCTTATCGGTGGAGCTACTTAACAATCCATAGATCGGCGCACTTGTCGGCTCATGGGTTATATTAGAGTTTAGTCAGGGAGGCTGTGTAGATTTTGATTGACTCACGCTGGAGAAATTAGATTAGTATTAACTGGAAATGGATGTTTCTTGAGATCTTCTGGATTACGGTGGGTTTGTAATGGGTTACTCTCCAAGTTTACTAAGGGTTTATTATCACACAGGATTATCAATGTTAATTAATAACTCTTAGGAGTTTTTGTGTTAGTTGGCGCTTACTGACCCTTTCGCTGCTGGAGGTGGGAAAAGTGTTTCTCTTTTGGTGCGGCTGTTGCCGGGTGACAGGCTGGCTTTGGACGGTTTTGAACGGTAAGGCTGATTCAGGAAAGGTTCATAAGGCCGGCTGTTATTAAGATATTTTGGGTGATTTGCGTATATTATTTAAAATTAAATTTGGACCAGCATGTGAGAACTGGATTTGATGTCAGAAATTGGATGTTTTGTGCATGAGTTGGCCAAAGATGTGGCTTTAGAAATTAGAATGTATTTTATGTGCGTAGATTTCGCGTTGTGATGTGCCGACGCCAGAATATCCATCAATCTATCTCTATCATGTATATCTCTCATCATCCATCACTAATATAAATTTTCCGTTAATAAAATGGGATATCGTTGGTTGAATTGGACGGTTGATCGTTTGATTCGGATCGCCAGGTGGGCGCGACGTTAAAGAATGATTAATTCGTCGGTGGATTCGTGGTTTATGCGGTTTGGTGAATATGGGACCAGGAATTGAATGAACGGGTGATTCATGGGTATTAATCAGGAAAAGTTCGGTTCGTTGTTCAGGTTGTGATGATTGGATGAGCTGCGTGAATGAGTTCAGGGCGTAGGCGTCTGGGCGTTGAGCGTGGATGATTAAGGTTCGATCTGATTGGTTGATTGACGTCAGGAGTTCGTGGCTGGTGATTCGGAGGGCATTCGCCGTTGGTCATCGTAAGGATAAGTTTGGGGCAGGATGAATCGGCAATACGGCAGTTTGGATTAAAACAGTAACGTTGGATTGGTTTGAACAATGGTCAGTGTCGAATGGAGCAAACGATGAAACGATGAAATAGATGGGGCGGACGAGCTGGGGCGTCACCAGCAAATTTCAGATGAAAGTTTGGAACTATATTCGGATGACTTATAAAGGCAAACTAGGAAAAGAAACCAGACCGAGCAAATTTTGTACCCCAAGTCGTATCATTTATGCGTTTAGGGGCCGCGTCGCGGCGCCCCAACAGTTATACTCCCCTTCTGGTTTGCCAGGTAAGTCAAACCCATATCACTAGGAATCAGCTTGCTCCAGGTAACCCTCTATATACTGCGCTATTGTGAGCGTAAATACATGGTAACGTTAAAAGATAAAATGAGCGTTCTCATCGGGCGTATCCTCTATTGATGCGCTTCTGGGCCGTCGAGACCTTGCAGACTTAACTCCGCTCGTGATGCGCTGGGCTGGAAAGGAGCTAACACGGGCCCATCATCGCCTGTATTCTGCAGCTGGAGACAGGATGCGGTGGTAGTTTATGTAACTCCGCAGTTCAGCCTTTCAAATATGCACCAGTTGCGACTGGAGTTTATCTGATGATGGAGATTTTAGGTTATGAACAGTAGTAGATTTTTCGGGAGAATTGGATTAGGTGGGCATATGAAATGATAGATCAAGGATAAGGCAAAACAGTGGGCGAATCTCTCTTTCAATCAGTCACATGAAATGTCCCAACGAATCATATTTCTCTACTTATCTCAAAATATTTATTTCAGCAGTTTTTAAAGGATGCCGAATGCTTGGAGTAAAATGGGACTGTGTTTACTCTTATCTAGTTTTATAAGAGATTGGTTTTTAGCTTCTAGGGGTGAGACTTGCTATCTGAGTTGGCATCACTTCCAGACTTTCGCATCCTCGACAATGGGACTTGGAACCTCTGACGGATTCGAAGCATTAAAGCCGGACCCCGCTACTAGGTAGGTCTTTAGCCGTCAAGACTCCTGGTACAGTTCGACGAAGAACAACATCTGTTGCGCAGGTTTGCATTCCTCCCTCGCCAAGTTGGCTGTGACATGTTTCCTCAGATGGTAAGATAAGATAAAATATTAGTTGTAAATGAGTTTTAATAATTCGATAAATTGAATTTTAATTTGTTGAATATTCATAGGCTGACCAAGTTTTCAATTCATCTTTCGAGGAAATAGAATAATAATCACCTAAGGAGCTTGACGTTCACCAGACCACCATTTCAGTTTTTCTCATGCGAGTTCCATCAGTCCTAAACTGTTAGCGTACCAGTTCCACTATTCTATTTTAATGCACTTGATTGGTAGTATTCTGCGCTGCATTTGAAGGGATCTCTCCCGGAATGTAACCGGAAGAATCTTGCGAAGCCCTCTTTTAGAGCTCTGGAAAATCCGGTTTATTTATCTTACAAAATAGCACCTCCCTTGACAAGTTACGATCATTATATAAAGAGGCAAGGACGGTTATCGCTGGGTCAACAGTTCCTGCAGTTTGACGAGAAAAAGAACAGTAAAGTCCATAACGTGTCATTTTATCCTCAATTTTTCATGTCTGAGACAGGAAGCGTCTAGTTCCTTGAAGGAGATATAAATGTTATTTAAATACACGGGCGGCGCTCAGCAGGTCTTCAGATTTGAATGCACATATTTAAATTTCGTTTAGCAAAGCACTAAAGTTTTCATGATGGAGTAAGTTTCTGCTAATATTCATGGAATGGAGTGTGGTATCATGCTCAAACAGCTGGTTAGCCGTTCTCTGGCTGCGGATGACAAAGAAGAACTCAGACACACAAGAATCTCATATATAGTTGGGAATTTATGTATGTAATTGGACGGTAATTTGATCACAAATGAGCTATAAATGGTCACGATAATTTAAATTAAAACAATATGAAAGTCACCATTGGATAGGAAGGAAGATGCATAACCGATCATTAAATAATTCATGAGATAAAACCAGCGATTTTATATAGTGGCAGGATTTATTAAGAATTAAGCTTAGATATTAAGTTAAAACTGGTCATAAATATAAATGTGCATTTATTAGATACAGAATAAGACAGTTTCCAGAATTTCTGACTCTAGCTTGGTGGGAGTTAGTTAATTTAACGGTAGTTGTTGTACAGTACACACAGGAGAGCAGAGCATAGGTAGAATAATTCGAGATATTCTTATTTTTAAAGAAACAACGTTTTATGGTGACAAAGTTTATTAAAATTGTGAAATATTGATTCAAACTAGTCTAAATATCTTTCAATTTCCAGGTGGATTAACATCAATAAAGGTAAACAAGTAAAAACATAAGTTTGGTACCAATTTTGAAATCGCGCCAAATTATTTAGGCTAAACCATTAATGATATTAATTAAAACATCATAAAATGTCCCTGATATGTGCATTGTTAGTGAGTACAGAACGATTCCCAAAATTTCAGCTCTGAAAGCTTGATGGAGTTAGTTAAATTAACGATCAAGATTTGATAGCACACTCCACACACCGTGATTGAGAAAAGGCAATTTATAAAACGTTAAACTTCAATTAATTAAGATTCATCCAATTAAATTCGATAAGTTTGGAGGTCGGTTGCGCTTAATCCCACTCTGGCAGATGGGAATTATTTAGCAGTATTTTGCCAATTTTCTCAGATCCGTTTTACGGACTTAACACGTTAATGAGCAAATAAATAAAAACAAAACCACATAGGACTTGATTTTTGAAATCCTAGCGCCAAAGTGATTTGGGATCGGCTTCATTATTGAAGAAAGGAAATACTAGCTAAAACTTATCATGGAAATAAATATACGCGTGGTAGTGGGAACGATTCTCAAAGGTTTCAGAGTTCTATCTTGATGGGAAGTTAGTTAAATTCTTGATCAGAAATTTGATGAGCACACTCACACTCCACACTCACACACTCTTTTGCACACCAGTGGGAATTCAGAAAACATTTCAAAAACATAAAATTAACAAACACTATAGATCAGTAGAAATATATTATTTAAATTCGGCCTATAAAGAAAAATTATACAAAATTAAAAATGCAGTCGATAGAAAAATAAATTATTAGAATATCATAAATACAAAAAGATAAATTACTGAAAATGTATAAAACCAAAATTTGGCATTTGACGGGATAAAAAGATTAAATATATATAAATTTGTAATAAGCTTTGTACTGTTATGATGTGTTATTCTAAAACTATCCCCCCCCCGCATATATATAGGGTGTATCAGAACTAATCGTCTAAATTTGATGGAGAGGTAATGAATAGCAAAAGCAAACGATTTGGCAAAGGAAAATATGAGCAAAGACAATACAGAAGGCGAACGCAAGCCGATATAGAGAGGGTTGTGTTTCTTTTTGCGCAACAAGTCGCGAATTCGATAGATTTCTAATTTGATTTTTGGATCGCTTGCTGTTTTCAATTTCAGTTTGAGTTCGTTCGCAGTCTGATCAAGCGTCACATCGAACTTCTGCTCAGCCTGGAATTAAATAACCGCTTTTTACAGCCTACTTCAATAGAATCCAAGCTTGATTTTAACGAGACTGACGTTGTTACAAAAAAAGTACGCATGCGCCAAACACCTGAGATAGAAAGCTGTTTAGTGAGAAACTTTCTCTTCCGAATGCAGTGATTCTCGCTTCTTTAAGCAAATACGTACTGCTGTAGCCCTCGTTTACATTAGGGCCTTAGTTTTTTCACTGAAAAAATGGTAAGTGTAACAATTGAACAATAAATTGTTGTGAAGTTTCACAAGAATCTTGGAAAAACCGTTTTCTGAAACTTATACTTTATTAAAATAAGTGAATGGTAATGATCGTTTATCGCGTGCGTTTGTTTTTGAGTGGTTTAATCGTTTTCAAGATGGCCGAGAAGTGTTGAAGATTATTCACGGTCGGGTCGTCTTTCCACATAAAAAGCGAATGACAATATCTAAAAATCGATGTGACACGCAGTTAAGTATTCGTGCGATTGCTGAGACTGTAGGAATAGACGAAGAATCCATGTGTCAAATCTTAAGTAACAATTTAACAGCGCAAAAAGTGTGAGCCAAAATGGTACCTAAAATTCTCACATTTGAGCAAAAGAAACTCGCAAAAATATTTACACTGACATTTTGAACGCCATTGAAAATGATCGAAACTTATTGGAAAGGACAATAACGTGTGCGAATCGTAGTTTTTTAATTGGAAGAGAAGGAAGAAAGAAAGAGGAAGGAAAAAAACGACCCGAATTGTGAAAGGACAAATCATTCCGCATTGAGACTGTCAAGATTTTTCTAATCAAGTACAGCATCTCAATGTTAGACCACCCACTTTATTCGCTGGATCTTGTGCCTTGCGACTTCTATTTGTTTCCTTAAGTGAAATATGCATTAAAAGTAATAAGATTCGAGCCCGTTGAAGTCGTGAAAGTGAAAGCGGCACGCGTCCTGAAGGAGCTGACAGAAGAAGACTTCCACCAATGTTTCGAACTATGGAAGATTCGCATTGTAGGGAAAGAGGAGGGGTGTATATAGAAGGTGATAATAAGTAAATATATATGAAATTAAAATAAAAATGTTTTACAGCATCAGTATGGTTATTTAATAGTCCTACCTTGTTTGAACCTAACTTGCAGTGCTAAGGAGGAAATCGGTCTTAGAGTTGTGCAAATGTACGTCGAACGTTATTCCAATCAGAACATGCCATAGCATTAAATGCTTGCATGCGCTCATCAACAATTATATGAAACTGGCTCATTTAGTAGTACTATCATGCTAAAGGAAGACGCCAATTTACGTGGACACTAGTAGTCGGAGAAGCTGTCTGGCACTCTGTCGAAGAATGCACAAGTTCCTGCACACGAGTTATTGTTTATCCCGTCTAATGTTTCGCAGTCAGCAATGTGGTGGATATTGAACGAAGAATGTTTGCATCTACTTCTTTTGCAGAGTGCAGTTACTTCACTCACACGACTATGTTAAACATGTGGGATTTTGTTTGTGGTTTTCGCAGAAAAATATCATTGATACCAATTTTTCAGCTTGTGTATGTGTCCTTTTTATTTATGAAGCATCTTTCCCTCGTAAAGGCATTTTCAGCACACACAATTCGTGTTTATAGGCTCTTCACATCCCGAAAGGAACGAGAGGAAAAAGTGCTCGATGGCGTTTTACCATCAATGCGTGTAGATTGGGAAATTTAGTGACTGTTTGCTGGAACCGCATTTAACTACTACTACTCCTCTTAGACGTCGCGATATTCTTAACATTTCTTGATACTGTATTATCGAGTTTTCTGAGCGATTTGGCGGCAAATGTATTTTCTATGCACGATGGCTCTCCATTATTACACACGTCACAACATTATGCAAATGACGGGCGTGCTTGACTGACAAGAAAGTTTGGAACTTAACGAATTGGTAGAGGTGAACAATATTTTGCTCACCATGGTCACTGGATTTATCTCCAATCAATCTCAGTGTCTGGAGTGCAATGAAAAATATAATATTTGAAATTCCGGTTGCTTGTGAGATGGAGCCTGTGGCACGCATATCAGATGCAGCTGCCAATATCAGAGAAATGGTGGGAATTTTTCAGAATGTCCAACAGTCCATGCAACGGCTTATCAATGAGGGATTGCAAAGAACAGATTAAAATGTTGAGCATCCTTTGTAACAGGTACGAATCGATGCAGAAATAAAGGTATTTCGACAGCTTTTCTATTTGTTCACTTTTCAATATCTAACGGGAAATTTTGATGATTAAATTCTGATATATATATATATATATATAAATAATCATTTAGAAATTTTTTAATTTAATTAAATAAAACATGTCCAAGCCAAGTTCTATTGTTCCAAGTTCTATTGTTTATTCTATATTGACTGAGAGAGAGAAAGAGAGAGAGTATATCACATCCATAGGGTTGGAGGTACAACTCCGCCGTTTTTAACAGCACCAGAGCACAGAAGAGTCTGAATAACAGGAATTTCCCCTTATTTTGAGTTTTATAGAAGGAAGTTTTCTTTTTAGATGTAATAGACCACTTGGTATAGGTGTAAGGATTCTTAGGGACTTTAGCTGCAGACAGAAAGTCTAGTAAGGATTATCCTTACAGATCTGAATCAGTGGGAAAACCTGACATTGCAGGTCTTAAGAGCGTATGATTGCAAAAATTAAAGTTAAAAAGGATTAGTATCAGGAAATAGGAATGAACGCTTTACTTTTAAGTGAGAATGGGAAAAATTAGGACATTAAATTATTTTTCAGTGAAACCATTATAAACTAAAGTTGAATTATCACACACACACACACACACACACACACACACACACACATGAATGCACGTCGTGTGGGGTCTTCTGCTTGAAAAAAAAGGGGGGGGGGGGGGGGGGGGGG
>BMAW01064814.1:0-10100 GCA_019974015.1 Nephila pilipes | reverse complement strand
AAATGTCAAAAGCGATCCACCTAAAGAATATCAGCCCTTAGGTGGCTGGATAATAGATAATCATCATTGAAATTATTTGAGTCTCCAAACATTCCAAGAAGAAACAAATTGAAAAAGACGTAGTTTGAAATTTTGAGGCGAAGAAAATGCCCTCATAGCTTAAGATTCTGAATAATGTTATTTACTTTCAGTCACATCTCGATTCCAGTTTACATATGTGATTTATGCAATGGCTAAAAACTGATAAATTAAAGTACTTGGTTTTATATTTGTTTCTTAATTTATTCCAATAAAAAGGGGGAATTATTGCTTGGTATATTTTTGAAATTGTGTTTATTAGTGGTGAAAAGCAGGCATCAGGCAAGCATAAGAGCATATTTTATTTGAATCTAATGAAAATTCATCAGAAAATGTATCATGAGGTATTTTGAAAATAATTGTTACTATGAGCAGACGCGTAAACATATACGAAACAAACAAAGTTTCTCAAAATGGTCAGTACGATATTTATAGAGTATAGAAAATAATATTCCCTAAGTGGCTGAAAAGTTATTTATTTTTAAACCAAGTGTTCTTGTCTGCAAAGCCTGAAGATCAAAGCAAGGTTATGAGAGAGAAAGAAACGAGGGAAAACCTCATATATAATAAAATAATAAAGCACATCTTAATAAATAATATCCTCGCTAAAATATATAAAGACCACAGAAAAGTAAAAATAGAACAAGAAAAATTTTGCTATATATATATTTGATATATATATATATATATATACATATATATATATATATATATATATATATATATATATATATACATATATATACACAATTATACTTCATATTCACATTATCAACACAAGATAAATCAATATTGATACAATTGAATTTGATAAATACAATAAGAAATATTTTTTTTAAAAAAAATATTTCTTTAAAATGATATATAAGGAAAATATGGAGTTTGGTTTGAATTATCTTATTTTTTCCTTTAATCTACATTTTATTAAATCAAAATTTTATTCCGAGGAATTATACGCAAAAACGAATCAATACAATTTTGAAAAAATAGGATTTTATCGAATAATTTACGATGGTGAATATTATAATTGAAGCTAGAAAATACTTTTAGAGAAATGTAAGAATAGATTACTTTTTTTCTTTCTCAATTCTAAATCTAATGCTTTTTTACATATTACCAATCATTGTGCAATTTTTTTTATCTGTGTAATACTGAATAAGCAATTTGATTAATATTCTAAAGTCTTATTTTAGTGTTATTTTTATTATGCAGTATTGCTTCAAACGCTATTAATATTTGATTACCTGGTTACCTTTGGTAACGATATCAACAAAGTTTTTATTTGTATGTGACGGTATAATGATTGTTATAATAATACGCGCTGCAAATAATAAGATTGTTCCTTTAATGAATTCGGAACATTGTGGACTTTTTCTTATTCATTATGACTTCAAACTGAATGTAAGACTCTTTTTTTTATATCGTCATGAAATTTTTAGTCCTAATGCAAAATCCAAATCTATACCATATTTTAGAAGTTCTGAATAAGTTTCTTCGTTATAATCAACTAAATTTTTGAAACGTTTTGAAAACTATGCATCTTAAAAAAATACGGAAAATGCTAAGGAGACATATACGACAGTTCCGGGCTAAGAAAAGTACCAAAGTGCTACAGAGAGCATGTTCTAATTGCTTGGTAAAAGAAAAGATTTATAAAACTGTACCTAAATTGTGCTGTAGTTCTGGAATTCCACTTGAGAAAAAATATAAATCAATTTTAATCGCTTTCTATATAGCTGGTATTGACTTAATGGATAGTTCTGAAGAGAAAGAACATAATATAATGAACAATGGTGATAGAAAAATCAAAAAACTGAGATTTATTACTTGCATCAAGAATATACCAATAACATTCCTGTTTTTATCATCCTGTGTGAGCTTATTGATTAATATTCTTTCCTTTATCCACTTGTCAGACAGAACAGGAGAATTTGCGAATTTTGTTTTCGGGATAGTTATAATGCTGGGATACGTCTCGATATATAGAAAACGTCGAGCAATACTGCTTATATTGGAAGATCTTAATCAACTGTTTATGAAGTTAACAAACCGTAATTTTGAGACCGAGAAATATCCATTCATTGCACATTTTATTTCGCAGCAAATACTGATAATTATTAGTAGTGTTTCTTGGATTATCGATTATGACAATACTCAAAATGCTCCAATTATATTTCAGTCGGAAGTAGAGGAAAACTTAGTGTATTATTATTATGTGGCTTTGATAGTTTTGCTTTTCATTTCTTCTCTCATATATTTATTCGCGATAACTTTATTTGTCACTTTTTACAGTCTCTCATGCAGATATATTCGAATTATTTTCCAACATTTGCGTGATGAGCGTAATGAAGATTCTTCGCTTGAAATTTTCAAAAAAATACATTCCGTGTATGACGAGGTTGGGAAAGTTATGGAAAGATTGAATGAAAACTTTTCATTTTCTGCCTTAATATCAGTTCTCTTTTTTATGATTGGATTATTCTTGGGAAGCTACAGACTAGCGTTTTATAAAAATACATCAGCTTCGTATCTTTATTTCTTGTTATATTCAGTTGGTTTTTGTTTAGCTAATCAATTATTAATAATGATGTCAGCGTCTATGACAAATGAAATATATACTGAAACGAAATATATTATTCATTGTTTGCCTTATGGTCAACCAGATGAAAATGTGTTTGAGTCTAAAAAATATCTCATGAGAGATAATCGCCTAACTCTGTGGAGGATTTATGTGCTTGACAGATCTCTTATAATTACCAGCATCGGCACTCTTTTAACGTATGGAATTTTACTGGGCACTTTGGAAAAATAGCTGCAGGTTTTGATGTATAATTTGTTTTTTGATTATTCCCAGTCAATATGTCTTATTTGATACAATTCAACGTTGTTGGCTCGGAAGCATTTCAAATGCAAAAACAGAATTCAGAGTTACAGTTAAAAAATGTTTCTTTATTTGCATTATTTTTCATTCAAGTGGCAATGATGTTTAGTTTTGAAAGTTAACTGGAACCTTTTAGATAAAATAAAAGAACACATTTCTAATAATAAAATATGATATGGGAGTCAAAATAAGAAAAAAAAAAAATGAAACACTGCTGTATTGCTTATGATCAATAGAATATTAAGGATGTAAAAGGGATATATAAGATGAATGTTTTAAAAGTAAGTTTCGTTATTTTTTGAAGGAGCACACACGGTGCAGCAGATGAAACAAACAACCATCATAAAATCCACACCTGTTCCTGGTAGGAATGGAAGAAGCATCAAAGACAGGAAATAGCATCAAGAGAGGAGGAATGAAGCATGTGTAGAGCGGCGAAGAAAAGAGAGTAATAACAGACCAGCGTGCCCGAGACTTGCTTGACAACGTGGTAGACAAAGGAAGTCCGTAATGTTAATTGGCATGAATGAGCACATGAGAATATTCATCCATGAACATCTAAGGACTGTGTATTTTGGATCAATAATGGAACTCATAGTTCTTGCGTCGTTTAATCTCCAGTCGATATGCTGTTGAATGAGTTGCTTTGGACTGTTACTTGCCCATGATTTTAGAAAAAATAATTTACATATTTAAAATTACATTGCCTCTTTAAATGAATTAAATTTTAAAGATATTTAGTTTAAGAATTACTTGAAAACAATTACAAGAATAAACAGAAAGAATTGCTATTTGTTAAGATGGTTTTCATGTCTGGAAAGATATTTAATTAACTAGCCAATCAGGGAGCAGCTTCTCGCGTTGGTGAAAAAATAGAGAGGAACTATTTCCTAGTCGTTTGGGCATAGCTAAATCGAGATCTAGCTTTACCATTGGTCGACAGCGACAGATTGTATATGATGAACAGAACATGCCTCGTCAAAGGGTTGAAAGCTAATGTTGTATGTTCAGTGAAGGAAGGCAAAGTGTGGAGGTTGAAAATTGAATTGGTCACCCCTCTGTATCCACGAATGAAAAGAACACTACTAGAGTACAGAATATAGTAAGGTACTAACCCATAATGTGGAGAAGTTCAATCTGTTTATTTCTCAGTGACGATCTTCGAAAAGTCATAGAAATCCAGGAGAAATGTATGAATCTGAATGGTGACTATGTAGAGAAATCTTAAAAATGTTAAATAAAAATAATGTATCTTGATTTGTTTTTAGTAATAACTAAGACTCTACGATACTCCTAGAAGATAATGATAAGAAAATTTAGGAGACTATGCGTTATTTCAATCCACAGCGTCCTGAGACAAATTAATGAAAATAAATAACTATAATTTACATTATGTTTATAACGAATATATATAATATGCCGAATAATTTTTATCCAGATATACCTCGTATTATTACTTGGTAATAATTAATATGTGGTGATACTCCTCGTACATCAATCAGTTCCTTTCCAAACATCTACGAAAATATATACGTTATCTTACGTATGATTCAAAAAAAATTGAGATAAAAGGAAAATTCTATGATGTACAATAAAATTGCAGGGCTAGAATGGATAATTTGTGCATTTAAAAGTAGAATAACGCCAGCAAAAAACCAGTTTTTTGAATAAGGAATTTCTTTCCAACTTCACACTTTGTGAAACATAATTTTTTATACCTTAAATTTTAAGAGCATAAGGGAACGCTGAATCAAATTGAATTTATTGAATAATTAGTTTTAATAATTTATTTTATTATCTGACGTGTATTAAATTTATCATCTAAAATAAATACGTGTAATTTTTTTTTTGTTCAACTAAGCTTTATGTTAATCATTTAAGCTACATGTAATTAAAATTAAAGTAAACAGTAAATTATTAAATGACTGATTTGGCGACCATTTGGTGAATTGGCGTAAATTTTAATTTTTTAAATAATTAGTTTTAATCAATTAATTGTAATTAATTATAATTAAATTATATTGTGTTAAAAACAATCGTGTTTAGAAAATTGCAGCCCAATTCAACGCTTTAAAATATGAGAAAAATGCTCTTAAGAATTTGAACGAGACACAGATACATTGTGCGTAAAAGATACACATTAAAAGTAACTAAATACTCCGCAATCAAATATTTCTTTGCAAATCTTTGGATTCAACTCTTGTAATATAAAATAATTTACAAAAGAAATAACAAATATTCTCGTGAAATTTATTCAAATGTTTATAGTTAGTGTACCTGAATTTTGAATTCAATACATGTGTACCCAAACTGAAAATGATTTTCCTTTCCATTAGTAATAAACAAAATTAAATTCTTGCTGTAGGGAAGAAATTTTTTTCTTTTTCTCTCTCTCTTAAGATGAAAAATAAATATTCCTGGGAACTCATTTCATAAATATTTCTGGGCAATAAAAGCTCAGTTAAAGTGCTAAGTTGATTTTTATATTCAAATTTGTATCTCGTTTTTTTTTTTAACAAGATCAAAAATGACTACTTAGTATTATTTTATGAAAATGGGAAACAGAAGGAAAAAAGCAGAACTTACATTATATCCAAAGTTTTCAGAATAGTTTAAGTCGAAATAGGCTTTTGATAAATGAAAAGTAATTTATCATTTTGCATTATTGACTTTTGTTCTAATTGTACCACATATTAAAAAGGGTTCAACGAGAATAAAAGAAAATTGCATTTCATTCTTGGGACTGTTTGATCAACATTTTCATAGAAGTTTTATAATAAAACTGGACACTTACAAACACATTGGAAGAAAAATTTATTTTGCATAAAATAAATCTTCTGCAAAATGCTTACTTTTTATTTAATACATTATAATTATTTATTACATTACTTTAACTATCTTGCTGACATTTGAATTAAACTTTTTTTTTTGCAACGTTAAAGGGATTAAAGACTGAATTTCTGCAGCCGACAAAACAGGTTTTAATTATTCTGAAAAGTTTGAAAATAAGTTGTTCAGATTAGCAAATATATACAAAAAAAATGAATAAATAAAACAAGGATAGGATAAATATAAAATAATCAGAAGATAAAAGAATATTATTTTTAAAAATAAATAAGTGGAAACAATCTGCAAAATGAATCGGTATTAGAAGTTGCTTACGTATTTTAATTTTTCATTCCAAAACATTTTTAAGAAAAATCGAAAATTTTGAATTTGCTATTTAACTTTCACATTCGCATTTAATATACGAACAACATATTAAATAGAACTCATTTTACGTTAATAGTCATTTCTGAATACATATACAATATTTAGTTTGATGATTTTTCATAATTAAGGAGTAAAATCAAAATTCCTTACTTAAAAAAAGCTCACAGCAATCGCTTATACATCACACCGTGTATACTTCAAAGTTCTTATTAGCTTCAAATAAAGATAGGTCCAAGAATATCAAGAAAAAATTCTAGTTTTGAGCTCTCAGACACATCTAAAGGAAAGTTCTCGTGATATCCGACGTCATTAGTATAGACGTTTACCAAGTGAAAACAGAAACGCAAGAAAATATCAATTTAGCCACCTAATGGGCTATTGTTTTAGGTGGATCAATTTTGGTGTACCACATCATTTTCCAATTTTGTATCGTTTGCTTCAATTTTAATTACATTTAGCTTAAATATATTCAATTTAATAATTTATCGTTTGATTCAATTTTAATTACATTTAGCTTAAATATATTCAATTTAATAATTTATCGTTTGATTCAATTTTAATTACAAGTAGCTGATACAATATTCAATTTAATAATTTATCGTTTACTTTAATTTTCATTACATGTAGCTGATATAATATTCAATTTAATAATTTATTGTTTGCTGTAGTTTTAATTATATTTAGCTTTAGTATATTCAATTTAATAATTTATCATTTACTTTAATTTTAATACCGGAAAAGTTTACTAGTATTTATTTCTCGATATTTCATTGTTTACTTTAATTATTATGTTTAATTGAGTAATTTAATAATAATGAAAAACACCTTAGGTTGCTGAATTTGTCCTTTGTATAGAGCTTTCGATTTTTTTTCTCCAATTTTTCCTCATATAAAATATTTTCTTAAATGTGGCCATCGGAATGTACATGTCTCGTGTGAAGCAATTGAAGGAATTTTAAACTTATTTCAAATGTAAGAAGTTCAGAATAGTAGCAGTAGCAAAATTATTAAGTCACGATATTTGAAATTTGCAACCTATATATTGTAAAGATAAGAGTTTTAACTTTACTTCAACTAAATGTATGCACAGAAGTTTCAAATTTAAGTTTTTCAAACTAGTTACAGGAATATATTACGTACGCATATAATCCCCTTTTTCTAACTACTTTAAGACTTATTAAAATAAATTTTTTAAGAGTTATTTGACTTCTCAATCTCGTTTGATATTAATTCAACGAAGAAGACAATATATATTTTGACTATCTTAAAGAGAGAGTATTTTATTACTTAAAAGAACTAAAAATAAAGAAAACACTTAGAAGTGATATAAATTGGAAACGGTGAACCTGAAATTATCTAAAGTGACAAAAATAAATGTATTATACTATACAAAATTTATTACGTTTACAAACGTTGATATATATCGTACAATAAATACTCTGTAGCAATTTATTACTTGTTTCATATTATTCTTAAGGGTACCAACATACCTTTGTAAAAATGATTATTTAAAATAAAAAAAAAATTATCAATAAACCCCCCCCCGGGGGGGGGGGGGGGGGGGGCGTGGGGGGGGGGGGGGGGGGAAAGGAATAATGGTTTCTTTTTCTAACAAAAAGGAATTTTAGTATTCAATAAATATAGTTCATTCATTTTTTTGGCAACTTAAGAACAAAATATACACTTATCTTAAATACGTTAACATTCAATTTTAAATTGAATATTCATAAAAAAAATTTTTTCTTTCTCAGTCATAAGAAAATGTTATAACAATGATAGAAATTTGAAATACTGTTTTTAAATTGTTGACTGAAAGTTTCGAAGAACTTATTTGTTTTTCAAATATAATGGAAATCTGAGACAAATACGAAAGGAGACATTTTTTAATTGATAATTTGAATTTATTTTCATATTTTGGCATATGTCTGTAAATCTTATGACAAAGTAAAATAAAAGTTTTTAAGATACGGTTATAAAGTAATCACAAAGAAAGAAAAGGGGCAAAAAATGGAAACAGAGGAATCATATTTATTGATGGTAACAAAACTGCTAAGAAGCTATTGCTACCAGTATTTTCACTTCCTCTGTCTCGTTTATAAATAGAATATGATTATCTGAATTATAAATTATGCAAATTAAGCAAAGAATAAGGTTTTGATTTCTTTAATAGCTTTTAGGCAAAGAAACGTGTTATTTTTCTTTTCTTCGGCTTTCAAAATTACGCTTAATATTACGTTTATGAAATCAATGATAATAAGTAAAGAATTAAAAATTTAGAAATGCAGTTTTAGGAGAAGTAAATTTATTGAAAATTGTTTGAATTACTTTTGTACTCATAATAATTCAATTTCAAAATTTATTAGTTGGAATGATTTAGCGAATTCATATGTGTCACACAGTAAAGCTTTTATCATGCATTTTTTTAAAATGCACTTTATCATGCAAATTTTATAATTAATCTCCAGAATTATATGAAACTGAAAAAAATATTTAAGGGTGTTTTTAGAACTTAAATTATAATAATAACATTTAAAATAAACTTTTCTTGAAAATTAGAATAAATTGTCTATTTTCCTTCAAAAATAAATTGTAGATATTAAATAGTATAAAATAAACCAAGAATTTTTCTCTGATAAAATTAATTTCGCATCGTATTTGACTGCTTATATTTTTTTGGGAAAAAAAAAAAAAAAAAAAAAACCTTAAATACAAATAACATTGATTTGATTCAATTTTTTTTTTATAAATGCACCGAATCAATTCTTTCAATATTCTCGCTAACATTTTGCGTTAAAAGAATTAATTCATTTTGGAATTACAGTAGAACCTCCTACTATAAGGGTCATTTCAAAGGACAAAATGTCTGGTCCGGTAGGCATCACTCGTTGAGAGATATCTACTGCATTTGTCTTATAAAATTATGCGTTATTCTATGCTTAGAATTCTGTACTAAAAATATCAAAACTAAATAAAAATAAAAAGTTCTATGCAAAGTTTTGAAAAGAACAGATTTAGCCACCTAAGATGCGTTTTTTTATATAATTAGTATTAAATTATTCAATTAAAAATGTGAATTAAAGTAAACGATGAAATTTCGAGAAAGGGACAATAGTAAACTTTTCCGATATTAAAATGAAAGGAAGTGATAAATTATTAAATTGAATATTATATCAGCCACATGTACTTAAAATAACAGGAAACGATAAGGTATTAAACTGAACATATTTAAGCTAAATATAATTAAAAATAAAGCAAACGATAAATGATTGAATTGAATATTATATCAGCTACGTATAACTAAAATTAGAGCAAAGGATCAATTATTGAATTGAATACATTTAAGCTAAATATAATTAAAATTGAAGCAAGCGATAAGAAATTGAAAAGTGATCTGGTATGCCAAAGGTGATCCAACAAAATTAATAGCCCGTTGGGTGGCTAAATATTTTAATATTTATTGGTAAAGCCTAGACATGTAAATTCAAAAAAAATTGACATTTTATCATGCTGTTGTAGTTTTGTTACAGTTCTTCGTGTAACGAAAATACGTATTTATCGATACAATAATTAGTTAACTTTTTTATTTTGATATTCTTCTAAAAAGATAACCGATAATTAAAGTAACATTTATTGATCCTCACATAAGGATGTTATACGATTCTTTATTTTACTAACATAAAGAATTGTGTAACTATGGGTGTAAGAAAAAAAAACAGAGATAAAGAGTGCTATGTGAGTTAAACCTAAAACCTCCATAACACGTGAATCCTAAATTTTACTTTTTGTGCTTGAAATAGTCGAGCGCTAAACAATACCACGTACGTTTTCTAAAAAGATGATTTTTATCTCCAAAAACTGTACTTGTCCTCGATTATTCTTTGTTTTTTTTTCTGTCATTAAATATCGATAACGCTGTTAATAAGCAAAC
>BMAW01064812.1:0-14997 GCA_019974015.1 Nephila pilipes | reverse complement strand
CATTACTCGAGAAACCAGCCTTACAAAATTCACAAACATAAGGTTTTTCCTGTGTATGAATCAGTACATGGGTGTTTAATTTACCTTTTACAGAAAATGATTTGCTGCAAATTACGCAAGAGTAAGGTTTATACTGTGCGTGAATACGTTGATGTTGTGCTAAATTTTGCTTCCGAAGAAATGATTTGTTGCAGACACAACAAACATAAGTTTTTTCTTCTGTATGATTTATTAAATGCTTCTCTAAGGCTTTCTTGTGGGAAAATTCCTTTTGACACATTTCGCATTGATGTATTTTTTCCGAAATGCTATTAATTAAATGTGACTTCATTCTTTCTTGCCTAGTAAAATTACTACTCAAATCTTGTTTACATTTAATGTGAATATTTAAATGTTCATGAAAGGATATCTTCGATTGGAATTCCTTATGACAGATATCACATAAAAAGGACTTACCAATAGCATCCATTAATATCCAAAAATGACTAAATTTTCAATATATGATTGCTTTCGAAAAAGAAAAAAATGTTTTTTTTCCCCCCGGAATTGGTTGATGTCTTTAGAAAATGAAATCTTATCGCTTTCAACGGCTTAAATAAAAACATGGCAAATGATTGATTGAATTCTTGGCATACACAGCTGAAAAGCTATTATCACTGAATTTAGCATTAAATGAAGTTTTACTTTTCCCTTCCATAGGATGCGTTAGAATATATAAATTGGCTGTCTTTATTTATTGGAGGACGTAATAATTTTTTTATACTTAAGAAGAGTTATTATCGAATATATAATTTGAAAAACCCTAAATCAACAATGGCTAAGCATAACCAGACTTAAAAAAGTATCAAATATGCATTCTAGGAGGACATTTGAAAGGAGAGTAGGACCATTTTTGCAGGTACTGTGGAATGTTAATGTAAGTTTAAAAAAATAAACGAAATTCGTAATGTAGCATAATCTGCAATGGCTTTTGATTCAAGAAACTATGCTCTAACCTGATTAATATTAAAAAACAAACTTTTAACAAGGAAACAAAATTAATATTTGTTCTTCTTGTACTCTGGATAACATCCTTACGTACTGCTAAACTAAAGTAACTGAATACATAGTTCATAGGTCATAGAGCTTAGTGGTCATCATCACAGCCTTGCAGCCGGCAGTTTTGGTCGAGCTGTGGTTCCGAACTTTCATGAACCTAAAGACCCGCAGTGTAGTTGACCTGATGCATCAAAAATCTGCCAAGGCTAAAGGCTATAAATACTCCCTTGGTGTGGCGAGGAAGTTTGGAGAGAGAAGTGCCAATTCAGGTGTAATCTTTGTCCTTACCTAGGCTTAAAATGACGAGGTCCTTCACTAAAAGCCATCGTTTGGCTTCTCAGTTCCACGTAAATAAACAATCGGATCTTTCAAAGTCGAAGATGTAGCCCATAGATGCAAATTCAAACGAACTTTATATGCGTCTGTATATCGAAAAGTTTTAAAATACTGAGAAGCCTCATATAAATTTCGATTAAATTTTTTTTTTTCTTTTTCAAGCATACTTAAGTACGTAATGTTGTAAATTACAATTATTCATAGTGCTTTGTTTGGCTAAACATATCTCCAATAGCGCTAAATTAAAGTAATATGTGGAAAAAGAAGATAAAGTTTCCAAATGCTGATTGTTACTATAACTAATTATCTTCGAAAAGTACTTATACTTTGAGAGAAATACATAATTCTAGAGGATAACGATGTAAAGAAATCCAAGAAAAAAATAAAAATCGGTATGCAAAGTTTTGTAAAAAAAACGATTTAGCTACCAAAGGTGTGCTTTTTTATAATTATTATTAAATTATTCTGACAAACATAAGAATCAAAATAAAAATTCAAATATCGATTAATGGACGACAGTAAAAATAAAAAGAAGGGAAATGATAAATTATTAAATTGAAATTATTTAGCTAAATATAATTCAAACTAAAGCAAACGATAATTTTTTTAATTGAATATTACATCAGCTACATGTAATTAAAATTAAAGCAAACGATTAATTATTATTCTCAATATTTAAGCGAAATGTAATTAAAATTCGAATTAACGATAAAAATGTTGAAAAGTGATCTGGTACTCCAAAAGTGATCCCAATAAACAATAGCCATTTCAGCCAGTAAATTGTGGAACCAGTGATGTACCAGGAGGATGCAAAAGAACATATGCAATCCCATGATTTTTCAAAGAAACTGAAATATATTTGAGGATAATTGCTATCTTACACTATTACAGATCTATAATCTTACACTATTACAGACGTTCTAAACTAAAAAAATGACATTTTTTATTCTTCGAATGCTTAATTTTTTTCTTCAGTAAGTTAAGAAGGATTCTATCTATGGGTTAATTTTTGAGAAAATAATTGAAAAGTTTTGGCTATATCCGATATGTTGCTCCCCTGGGTTAGAGATTAAAGACGATGAGAGGAGAGTGCATTCCCATGAAAAGGGCTGTCCAATTTTTAAATGGGAAAAATTATAGCAATCTTTCAACATTTTCAAATAGGATAAATAATACTGATGCAACATATTATTTAGTTTTTACCAAGTGATAATTCTGAACAAAGAATTTGCTTCATCGGTTAAGACGATATGCCTCCCCCTCCCCGAAATTAATTTCTTGGTACGCTACTGGAGGAGACTCTAGTATTTATTTGTTTATTTTGCATTTAATACTCAATATACCAAACATTCAATTTTATGAACATAAATGTATATTTTATACACAAATTTTACAATTCTATTAAAGAATAAAAAGGAAAGTTTCAGCGAATTGTTAGATCTGTAAATATTTTTTTCTTTTTTCTGGGTTACATTGACTTTTTCTCTTCCTTTGAAAAAACAAAAATGAGGTAGCCTAGTGTCCATGGTAACGGATTCGCAGTCGACGGTTTTGATCGAGGCGTGGTTTCGAGTCTTGATGTTATAACAGTCCCGCCGTGTAGCCGGGGCTGATGCATCTTTCGAGGACATTGACCTGATGTGGAAGTAAGGAGATTGAGGTGCCAGCTCAGATGTCGTTCTGGTCACCTGTCAATGTGCAAAATCACTAAGTCCGTTGCCATTACGACGTCGTAAGTTATGTAGATCGATGTTAATAAAACCAATTACGCTTCTCTCAGAAACAACACGAAGGTTATATGCAATCTCTATCAGCCAAAGAAACAGCAGTCGCCAACAACACGTTGTTATTTTAAGCCGCTTTTAAGTGACGAATGCGATCTCCTAAATTTGACACTTCACCGACGATAGGTGTTGGAGCTTTGAGGGATTTAATATGCATCAGCCCTGCTACCGGTTCCAGTTCGTTACCATCACCACAGGTCATTAAGCAAATGGGGTAGCTTTGCTACTATATTTGCAATAAATGTTACGTTTGTACCATGAAATAAAATAAAAGTAGCCTACGATCTGTTAAATTTTTATGCAATTTGAACGCACATTTTCATTTTTTGGTGAAAGAAAAAAATTTCGTGTAATGTAATCTAGAGTGTTTGACGCATATAGGGAGTTTGAAAGTAAGATAAGGCCTAGATTCAAAGATTTCACATCGTGCAGAGAGGATTGATTGATTTCGTGTTAATGTTTCTTTTCTGAAGCTACGCTAGTATTTTTTGCAAATCTTTTAAACCATAAACACGGTTCTAATCAACAAGGATTTGGATTCAAACATCGCCATCCTCTTCAAAAAATTTCAAATGATTCATTGCTTATTAACATCGTAATTTTAAGCAACAGGATGGCTATATACGATGGGACGCATAATTTTAAACCTCGATAAATTGACTATGGCGATACCTGAACTGGCACTTTCCTCTACAAATGTCCACACTACAACAATCCTATACAGAAGGCTACTATTTCGTGATTCTCACCGCATGTAATTATATTGAAGCAGTAAAAAAAAATTCTTGCATATCAGCTCCGGCATGTTAAATCTATCGGGACTTAATGTCTTCCCTTCAGTATGTCTTTGATACGAAGATGATACCAGCTCAGGTGCAAACCTTATATTTGTTCAAGAATTGATATATATATATATATGAAGGCATACTTTTGTCCTTGGATGCTCCAGGTTTTAGAAACCTCAAAATCTCACTTCTGGCACATATTACCATGAACGATCTCACGAATCTGTTTTCAAAAGCACCAGGGATGGGCAAAGAGTGGCCTGTGGGGCACACGTGGCTTGCAAACAGTTTTTGTGTGGTCCCTCAAGGCAATCAGAAAAATTCCGCTTGACTTGAGATCATTTAAGACGGATTTGTTTAAATATTCAGTAAGTAGCCTTAGTTGCTCGCAATCCCTGGAAACTGAAGAACTTAGGAAGAGCATTAATCTTTTGACCATATTTATGATTCCCTTCTTCTTCCTTAAACACTGAGTAAGAAGAAAGTGATTTTGTTTATGTCATTTATTATTCTTTGGATTTTGGTAAGTCAACCAATTTCAATTTTTACTCAACACTTTCAAATGAATGAAAGAAATGTGCTGTTGTGTACCTCAACCGCACATTTCCTTTTTTTCACCTTCTAACTGAAAGACAAATGTAGAATTTAACTGTCTTCTGGAACTACTATAAATGTATAAAAACTAATTATCTTTTGAATATATATTATTTTCAAATTTCACACTTTTATAGCATTTCAGCAATAGTTTTTTGAAAAAATTTGCGTTTTTAATATTTGATTGGGGTCCTTCTGTATGAAATTTAAAAAAATAAGGGAATAAGTTTTTCACACTGCATTGGATCATCTCGTTCTATATTTATAACCATAATAAAAAGTTTGCTTTTTGCCATTCTCTTCGCAAAAATTCTTGAAAAGTAATATGAAATTTTGTGCCTTGTTTATTGGACATTTCAATAAAAATTTCAAAGTAAAAATTACATATTTTCTTACATAAATAACAGAAAAAATATGGTTAATCATCACTTCCGGTCATTTAAATGGCCCTAAAATTGCTGTTTCTGGAAGGGTTGACAGCTACTACGTAATTTTTCCATCCTTACAATTTCGCTTCTACTTACCCTAGTCTCAAAACTAAAGCATCTTTAGAAAGCCAATGAGTTGGGTTTCAAAACCATGAAATAAAAAAATAATTGCACATTTTTCCCGAAAATCACATTTCAAACGTATTCAGTCACCTTCAAGTGTTATATATGATACAGAATTGTGGCACAAGAGCCAGATAATAACGGAATAGCGTTACACCCTTTGCATTTCTTTCTTTTTGAGATGTTATTTTTCACGGCATTCTTTTATTGACATGTTCTTTTCACTTCCAGCTACATATTACGAAAAAAAAACGTAATGATAGTAAAATTCTTGACTGATACTCTTAGAGATGTTAAGTTGAATTGCAACTGTTATGTAATGGTGAACCACACATAGAATTTATTTAAAAACACTGATACACATACACTAAATCTTTTTTATGTTTGTATACATTTCTTGTAGTTCTGTACATTGATTTATTACTTTTTTTTGTATGTTCATAACATGATCTGAATTGAGACCAGAACCGATCTCGGATATTGATAATCTGTAAATCAGAAACTCTGGGTAAATCGGAGAATGATAAAAATGAAAAAAGATAAAATTTACAGAAAATCATTTCATATGGAACAAATTGATCTCCGATGAAATTGCTAAGCCTCTGTTCACTTTCGATGATGAGAGTACTCTCTAGTAATGCCTCAAATGAGATTCCGTAAGCATGAGGTATAGATAATTGAGCTGAAGGAATGGAATGGAAAATGCATGAGTTCAAATATCCGCGGAGGCTCTGGCAAGTTGAAGGCGGAGTCACTTCTGGAGCAATTGGCTTCTATAACATATAACTGAATTTAATTATAATATTCACTTGGCTTCCACGAGCCCTTTTGAATTTTTTTTTTTTATCCAGTTTCATTTATCATACGAATGTTTTAAAATAAATTGTGTTATCCTCGATCAGTAGTCATCTCAATTAACCAGATTTTATCGCCAGTTTGTTTAACTCATTTGTAGTTTGAATACAAATCGTTTTTTTTTGGAAGATAAAAACGCCTCCTTTGTAAATATTAGAAGTTTGCCTGAAGCTATGTGATGCATTTTCCAATAATGCAATGCCGTATGAGTCACGCGTCACTGAAAATAAAAGGTGCAATAAATGTTAGATTTATATATTTTGTGTGAAATATTTCCCCCCTCCCTGCACATTTCTTTCATGCTAATATTCATAATTAACATTAGATTGTTATAGCGAAAATAATTTTTCAAAATACGTGGATGACACCAATGCATGTTATTCCTGAAATCGGCTAATGGTGCTCCTCAATTTTTTTTTTTCAAATGAAACCAACAAAATATATTTTTCGTGCAGTTCTATCCGAGTCTGAGGGATCCTATGGAATGAGAGTTTGCTGTATACATACCTTTGTACCATGTTGCTGGTGCTTCTATCTTGTATGTTTGGAGCAAAAATATTTGATTCATCAAAGAAATATTTGTATATGAGAAATACTGCCTTTAGTTAGACTATATTGATGTTCATCATTGAATAAGAAGAGAATACCCGTTCGATTCTATTAATTGCCAATAGAGGTGAAGGAATACGAAGGCTATACTCTTATAAAAGAACTTTCGTGGTAAGGTCCCGAGATGGAAATGGTGAACTCAAAGAAAAAAAAAAAAAAAAACTTCCGGAATTTCAACCACTATACAATGTAAATAACCATATCTGTACTTGTGTATTAAAGCGGCGCCCGCCAAATAAGGAATACGCCAATGTCTCTAAGCTAGTTAAAAGCGCGAAGCAAGCGTAGCGCGAAATTGAAATGTAGGAAAACAACTAACACACCACAAAATAATATAATTTTTTCTTAATATTTTTATTTTATAATCTCTTATATGTTGAGCGATAAATCTAATCCCAATAAGTAATATAAAAATTTAGATGCTTAATAATAATATTTATATAATTTTTTGAACATGAATCTACATTAAAGGCTATATTTCCGAAATTGAGTTCACTATTTCATAGAAAGCATTTTCCCCCCACTTATTTCCTTCACATAAATTCCGCCAGATACGATTCTAGATGATGCCGAGCCTTGCCGCGCTGTTTCTTATTATGCGACTTTCTTCATTAACACACATCTTCATGACATGATTTCTTTTGCATAATAATGTTTTCGGTAAAAGTCTTTTCTCTTGAAAAAAAGAGATGACATCCATGTTGCTGTTTGGTAAACTGAAAGTAGTTAACGACATTTTCGAAGGGAACAAAATAGATATTTAAAAAAAAATACGAAATCGGTAACGTTAACAGGCAAGTAATATTTTACTAAAAAGATTATGTGCTCTTTCTTTAGGACTGCAACCTTAGGAGATTACAACTAAACATAGCGATAAATCTTAAAGCTTCGCAATTTTTCGTCTACATCCGAATCGTAATTTGGCGGGAGCCGCTATAATGGACAAGTACCACAATATCATCTGTACAATATAATATACAACGTAAAGAACAATAATAATTGTTTTGTGTTCGAGTAAATGTCAATGTTAAAATTTTCTATTAAATGTGATGGACTTCTAAAAATTTAAGTTTCTGGTCATCCTAAACACCGTAACAAAGTGATGCCACAAAGTTCAAAACAGATGCATAAAGTGAAAAAAAAAAGTTTCTATATTTCGAATCAAATTGTGATCCGATTTAATGTAATTGTGAGTCGACTTTTGGATAAAATTACGAATATAAATTTTGTGTGCTTTGTGAGAAGTTAATTGAAGACTTTGAGGTGAGTCATCTTTATTCTTATTTGTTAGTTTAAAGATGAAAATTGACGTAATTAATGTGATAAGAAATGCAATGGAGAATATGAAGAATGAAAAAAAAATTAAAATTTACATAAGTTAATTTTTTATACTGATGGCGAAGAATCATAAACTTTTCTGGTTTTGAAAGCACAGTAAATGAATTTAATTTGAAATCTAAATTAAAAATTATTAATGATATTTTTATATTAAATGAGTTGATTAATATTTTTGATATTCTGAATATTGCATTCCAAGGCACAAAAACTGAACTAATCGAGAGATTATAAGTGTTATTAAATGATATTAACTGGCTCTATCAATATATTCAAAATTCGAATCGATCTGTATCGGAAAGCTAAGCGGAAGATAGACAAAACGAGGTTCCTGGGTGCAGAACCAGAAGATTAATGAATCAGCTAAACATCCAGAGGAGTGGAGCTGTGTTGGAAATCAGAACCCAAATATGTCCATAAACTTCTCTGATATTGAAAGTTTTATTTCTTCTTTTAATGGCGAGTTACATGCAAACATATCCATTTGGTGAGAGCAATTTAAATGCGCTGATTATATGTTAATTTATCTGATCTTCAAAAGTTTATTTTCACGAAACGATCGTAAGCTTTATTATTTTTAAAAAGTGAATTAAATATTGAGTCAAGGGAGAAACCGAAAGATGTGTTGATAGATTAATCCGAGTTCACAACGAATTTTGTCAATTGGATGAAATATTAAGTCAGAGTAAAATAAAAGAATCTTAGTTTCTTTTCAAATGAAAGATTTGAATAATCGCGGGAGAATTGAAGATGTAGCATTGATGCAATATATTATAAGAGGTATCAATTATAACCATTAAAATAAATTAGTTTCGTACTGGTGCAAAGACTAAAAGCCAATTTAGAGAGAAATTAGCTTATAAAGTTATAAAAAATGATTTTACGAAGAATAAATATAATTTTAATAAAGTAAAATGGAAACTTGATAATTTTGTGAACCAGAAACGCAATTAAGTAATAATGATCGTAATACTAAATTTTGTTTTAATTGTTGTGGTAAAGGACATTTATCTAAATTTTGTACTCACGAGAATAGGGGTTTAAAATGTATCAGCTGTCCAAACTTTGAGCAAAAGGCGTCTGACTGTTCGAAATTAAATATGAAAACCAATCAGAAAGATAATGTAACATCTCTCAATATTGTTATTCAAGCAAATCTGTTCAAAATGTTTCATTTTAGTAATTCAAATATTAAATCGTTGGAAGTCAAGCTACGTGAATTTCTAAAGATATATTTGAAAAGTTAAATATTTGTGAACTGAATCAGTATAATTAATTTTATTTCATTATTAATTTTCGTGTTGTTAAATTTAAGTCACCATATATTTATAAAATATGTATTATTAAAAAAATGTAATTGTCTCAAGAAAGCGTGTGTTTATTTGAAAAAGCAAGAAAAACACGAAAAATAAGTATAATAATGTGTGCAAAACTATTTTTTTTAATATTGGGTAAACTTTGTATTACAAATACCGTTTACTTTTAACAAATTAATAGGTTCTTCATCAAATAATTTCTTAATTAAAGCTTTATTTGTAGTATTTATTATTTGAATTCATTACTTCAACTTTACTTTAGCAAGTAAAAATCTCAAGTCTTCTGTTATTAATTGTCTTTAAGACTGTAAAGGTTAATATTATATTTATTTAAAATAAAATTTTCGTAAGTTAAGTAATTTATTTCAAGTTAAACAAATAATGAAAAAGTTTTTTATTAGTTTTTTTTTACTTTTAATTTATGAAAATTCCATGGTATGTCATAGATTTAAAATAAAAAAACGAATTCGTTACTTAAAAATTTATCATAGAAAAATAGAGACATTGTTCACAATAAATAATATATATTTGTGTAAATCAGTTACATATAAACAAATTTTACTTGAAATTTTAGGTATTATTAAATTATAATGATTAATTTTTAGGAAATCGTATTCATAATTTGGATACTTTTCACTGCTAGAGTCCAAAGCGAATATAGTTAGCTACGAGAGGCACAGACCGGCCTACTTTACAAAGTAAACTCATGCAATTGTGTTTTTTTTGGCGTGTTATGTACTTACACCAGAATTTAATAGTATTGTGTGTCATGCAATATAATATATACTAACTCAAAAGTATTATCAAACATATTATTGTGCATATGTTCCCCATTAATTTTTCTTCTCAATTTAGTTTGTTCGATATTGTAAATGGGTTCACATAATAAATAAATTAATAATAAAATTTATAAGATAAACTTAAATGTTACCACAATCTAATTAAAAAAAGAAAGCAGAAACGTAATTTATTTATTTTTTATTTTATTTTTTTCATAGTTTTCCGTGTGAGGAAGAATGATAAAAAAATCAGCAAGAAATTAAAAAGCGATTTGATATTTAATTATATTTTCCTTTTGATGCTCAATATAATAGAAATTTTTTAAAATAACTTTTCATATTTTCTTTGTAAATGATGCAAATAATCCATTGACAGAAAAACAACAAAGTTGATATTATGTTTCAGCTTTATTTCAAACAAGCCATCTTCTTAGACATTCAAGAAACGTGGAAACAAACTAGAGATGTGTTTACTATCCCGAATAAAAATATTTTTCACATTGATTGATGGGACAAAAGAGAAGGAGAACCAATTCTTTGTTTAAATAAATGCCTCTAAAATTAGATTAAGATCTTAGTGTCTTTAAGAATTTTATTCATATTGATGAAGATTTTGAAATCTGAGTTGTAGAAATCTTTAAAAATTAGGTATCGCTTTCTATCATCAACGTCTATTTTCCAAAAAGAAAATTCAAAAATATTAATTTGCTTAAAGTCGATAGCAAAATAGATGATCACACTATAAAATTAAGGTCTCAAGAGGAATGGGGCTATAGCAGCTCCAATGCTGCTGGAATGGAAATTTCGATTCGATTTATGCCAACGATCTCATACTTCTGAACGATAAAAACCCAACTTAATTTCATATATCATCCCATATATCATTTCTTATATTCAAAGACAATATATCATCCCTTGTCTACTAATCATTTAGCGTCTGATTTAATTTGGTCCCTAAATATTGATTATTTCAACATTGATAGTTTACTCTTAATTTATAGTTTGGGACCTATTTTCTGCAGAAGTGACGATCGTTGAGTTTTTTCAAAGTAACGAGGTGATTCTATCCAAGAATGTGCAGCCGGGAACGATTTAAACACAAACAATTGTTATTCAACGTTAAGTGTTGCGACAAGCGAATGCCATTTCTAAAAACAGCGTGTTAAAAAAGATCTAGATGTACGTTGGTAACTGTTCTGAGAGATTTTTTTTACAGTTCGTCCAAAGAATTATTCACCATTGGAAGGGAAAGATATCAATTAGATTTTTTCGACAAAACAATGATGAATTGGAACAAATACTTTAAAAGAGTCTATATTCAGCCTTTTATCTGAAGAGAAGGGAAAAATCGGTGGGCGTACCATAAATGTGGAAATTGACTAAAGTCTTTCTTGGAAATAGAATATCCATATTGGAACATTGTTGCCAGAACCATCGGTGGAATTCGTAGGAAGACTAGCAAGTACTTCGCTCCACGAGGTCCGAATGGAATGGCAACAAATCTTTTGGAACAAATAAAGCAGAATATTGAAGAAGAATCTGTGATTTTTTTTGTTTCTTGGCAAGCATATGAAAGAGACGATCTGAGAGCTTCATATATCGAATATTTTAAATTAAAGCAAGAGAATAAATTTTTCCTTCCTGGTACTGGAGCACATGTACAGATTGTCGAAAGACGGTGGCCAATTGAGTAGAATATACAGGCTCGTCAAAAAATAAATAAATAAGGAAAGAAAACCATCTCAAAAACGCACGAGAGGATTTTAATTTGTAATTTTGTGAAGGCGTCTTCGTAATATAGACATTCATTCGGATTTTGTGTGTCATTTGAAAGCTTGTTAAAAATTTAACTCGTTTTGAATTTTAAAGTAATAGAATTATAGAAATAAAAGGTAATTTTTAATTCAGTCATTTAAACAAACTCTCTGGCGCAATTTGAGCGAATACCTTGCCAGTTTATTGGTCGGCAAGTTAATATAGAGACTAATGCTTGTATATAACATGCATATCATAGGGAAAAAATCTTTCTCTCTCTCTCTCTCTCTCTCTCTCTCTGGTACATTTAACTTATTTATTTATAGAAGAAAAGGCTTGTGAAATAAGAAATTCGAAACAAGATATAAATAATGGTATAACTTTATTTATGTACAAAATGTTACAACCTGATGACGCAACATAATCGGATGTAATGACAAGAAATGTTTGGTTATAAACTCGTGACAATGATCTAATTGGAGCGTTTCAATATTTGTTTCTTCTGAAATTTGAGAATGAGAGGTTCTAACTGCCAGATGATCCCCACAAGAGCCACTAGACCTCCCTGAATGTGGAACACTCCGTTGTACGATCCTGTGTTGTCTCTGAAGTAACCTGAGAAAGCAAAAAAGAAATGTGAAAAGAGTTACAATTTCATCAGTATTTACAAATAAACGTCGTTTTTAGAAGGAGAAAAGCAAGCTAAAACAATTATATTTATTATACGGAATATTGGAATACGGAATCTGCAGGTACATTCAGAAGCTTCATCTGCATTTCAAACATTGTTAGGAATAATGACATGTCATCTGCATCAGGAATAAATGTGGGTAACACTGTTTTTAAATCCAACCTCACAGGGTTAGAATTGATTTGAGTAGGATTATCTATGGACGTTAGAGGATTTTGTGCCTGCAATTTAAGCTTTTCAAGCTCAAATGCTCTCTGTTCAGCTAGTTGCTTGTCTTCCATTTCTATTTTCTTATTGCTATCTAGCATTTTACGTTCTTCAATTTTGTTATCTAACATTTCTTTGACAAACTGCTCATTATCCATAAAGAATGTGCACGTAGTGATTTTATCACGTAAGTCGATAATTTTATCATCAGAAGAACAGAAATTTTTAATTCTATTGCTAAGTTGTAAAGGTCAATCTTCTTGCCTCTCGAGAGAAATGCCATTTTATCTGATACAATTATCTAAATGCAAGTTGTTGTTTTTTATGTAAGCTTAAAATTATAAATTAAGTTAGTTTTCCCAAGTAACTAATTAAGAATTAAATACTCGTTAAACGACTACTTTCCTTGTAGCAGAAATATAACTAATAGAAAATTTCACATGGGTGTGCACATAAACAAAATTATTCAACATATATAGATTTTAAGAAAACCTAAATAAAATTTTCATGAAATTCAAGAGTACAATAAAGTATAAAATAAAGCATGAAAAACAGTTACATGTTGAAACAGTTGAAATGATATATCATGTGATACTAAGAATATAGAATTGCTTATTATACACAAAACATGTACAAAGCTAAATGCAAAAAAATATGAGTTGTTATGATAAAAGAAATATAATATTCTGAAAACACTTAATTTCTACACATCATATAATCAGAATATAAATAATAAGTTGCCAGAATGCTTAACAATCATTAATTTATAAACAACAGTGTCAAAAAAAACAGTGACATTCTTATCATTTTAACCAAATTATACTATAATACTTTCTAATATTTAAAATATGCTTATTTAAATTTTATTACAATTGATTGACCAATATAGTTTAAATAACTTTAGTGAAAACACAAAATAAAATTTTAAGAAACTGGTGCAGAAAAAATCAATTAACCAACAATATATATACTCAAGGAACGAGATCTTTAAAATCACACAAAAATAGAATTTTCTGAACTATAAATATATCAAGTATGGAAAGAGTAAAATAACTAGATTTGAAACATTACATAAATCAAAGTATGATTATTGCAAGCAAAGATTTTCACTCGCGCACAGAAATATCGGATGTTATTTCTTCCACACAAATCGAGTACTTCACACAAACTACGATGAATTCGAATTCTTACTTTAAAATATCTTGGGTGATATTTCTTCTATTTTACGTTAAATATCAGATGATATTTTTTTTTCCAAATATAAATCACGCAATCTTTCACTTTAAAAATCAGATGATATTTCTTCTATTTCACTTTAAATATTGGATGATAGTTCTTCAAATGTAAATCCCACAATCTTTCAATTTAAATATCGGATGATATTTCTTCTATTCCATTTTAAATATCGGATGATATTTCTTCAAATATAAATCAAGCAATTTTCACTTTAAATATCGGATGATATTTCTTCAAATAAAACAGAAGTGCACTTCACATAGCACTTTCAAAATAAGAGACGGGGCGACACACACAGGAACTTCTACACACGTAGTGAACCTATCAAAGGGAAAAAAAAGTCCGACGAGTCATGCCACTTGTTCGGGCGAGTATGTAATCCTTCCAATGTTGTAATTATTTCAGGACGAAATAATGAATAGCCAGGATGGTTTCAGGAACAAATATTATTTATTGCTCGACACGTTCCACAACACAAGACAGGATACAAATACATAAATAAAACACAGATTCATGAAAACATGACTACATCGTTCTTCTTACCAAGTCATTCGCCTTCGATTGCGCTTGCGCTCGCTAGTCGTCCTGCTCGCCAAAAAGAACATGTGGCGCCATCTGGCTACCGTTTAATAGTTACATGGAAGGTAGTGGTAAATTACAGTGTTACAAACTGTTATTATATCAGAGATTAAAACTTTAGCTCTTTCCTGCGTCTGATTAGAAATTTTTTTTAAAATTATACTGAAGTATTTTTTAAACATTCTTCAATAAAAACAAATCCGTTGGAAGAAGATTACTACAATGTGTAATGCTTTATAATTAAAATTGAACAACTGAACTGCCAATAATTAAATAATTTTTTTATCACTATTTAATAATTTTAATTCTATTTGTTGAAAATCTAATATCAGTTAAAATTATGAAGCACGTTTCTTTGCCAGTAATTTTTTGAAACGTTTTCATGTGTTTCACATAGTGTATGGCATCAAATTTTCGATCTTTAATTTAACCGAATTCCCATCAAGCTAGAGCTCTGAAACCATGGGAATCGTTCTCATTAGTGTAAGAATGATACGTATTAAGATATTGGCGACACGTTTTAACTCATATTTCAATATTTTTTTTT
>BMAW01064811.1:0-52378 GCA_019974015.1 Nephila pilipes | reverse complement strand
TTCTCAGATTGTATTTATACTTATTTGGCAACGCAATTCTAGATCATAATCTGAAATTCTAGGTAAATTTCTTAATTCTAATGTTTTATTATTTATAAAAATTATGCCTTTTCATTAAACTTTCTGTTAATTGTTGATAGTATAATAAAATATTATCTTTCAAATGATTGAGTATAATTGCAGAAGGATATAATTTTATAGATCAATACTTAACATCCTTCCCACTCAATTTGTTTTTTTTCTTATGAAGCTTGTATTAAGGTATCCGATAACGTTTAAAATGTTATTTTTGGTCAAAATCACATTTTTGTTTTTTTTCTCCATTTTAAAATTCAGATAATTAGCTTTTTTAATCTGTAATTAATTAATGGATTTTTTTTACCTCCCACGTTGTTCTGGTTTGTGTATTTTTGACTTTTTTCGCCTCAACTGTAGCATTTTTTAATCGCTAACAGTTGTTTTATCATTCTGTTATTTTTTACATACTAATTATGAGTTACTGAAGATACAAATCAACTTCTCTTAAAATAAAATTTTCAGGAAACAAATTACTGAAAACAGTGAAATTACCAAATGCTTAAACGTCTAACAAAGACTGAATAACCTGAATGATTTTTCACAGTACCTAACCTGAATGACTATTACTTTGACTATGATGAAACTTCAAGGGACAATCGAATCATTAATCTAAATTTCTTGAAAAGTGTAGTTTCCAGCTTTTATAGTCCTAGTTGTTTTGAGGGGAAAAAAATTCCCTAACTGTGCGAAGATTCTGTTTTGAATCGACTTCCAATATAATTTTGAAATGCTCTAATTATGGTTTTGTTGTTCCCTTTTCAATTACTAAAAGTTAAACGAGCAAAGCTCCCTACATTTGTATTTAGTGGAATGATTGGAAAATGATATTCATTCGCCAAAACACTATATACCATGTTGAGTTTTTAGTTTAGATTTTATTAACGTCGCACGAGAAGCAACGCGAAGGCTATTAGCGACGGACCTAGTAATTTTGAACTTCAGTCAAGTGACGAGGACGACACCTGAGCTGGCAACCCCCTCTCCTAACTTCCACGTCAACGGGAGGACTTTGGGCCCCGACAATTTTAACATGCATCAGCCCCAGCAACACTGCGGTTCTTTGGCGGCCAAGAACCGAACCCGCGAGTGAACGAAATCTGCCGGCCACGAATCCGAAATCATGACCAATAGGCTACCGCGGCTATATGTACTAAGTTGAACATGCCATGGATGATAAAAAGGGACGCATAGACTATGCGAAAGAAATCTCTAGGTCGCTGATACTTCTACAGCGAAAACAGATATAAACGCAACTGCTTCGGAAGTGAATTCCATTACAAAGGGCTCTAAATTTAAGATTATAGAGTGACGGGACGTAGAAAAGAAGTGGTCATTCATCCTTAAGCTGCTGCGTTGCTACTTTATCGGTCTACACCATAAAACTATTGGACTTGGAAATAATTTCAAAGTTTTTCAAAATTTGAAATAAGTTGAAGGTATCCAAAAATCTTCTAATTGAGCATGCATGTTCTTGCAATCGTTTGGGCTTAGTTTCAAACACAGAATTAGCTGTTGCATACAGAATTTTTGAACCTTCTTGCATCTCAAAGTCCTTGAAATGTATTGATTTTTATGGCACAAAGTTATATTGTTGTTTAATATATGTGACAATGTCAACAAGTATAAGTGCATTGGGTACACCCAGAAAAAATGAATGGAGGCCGACTGAAGTAACTGTTCTAAGTAACACTCATAACATTGAAGCAATGCAAAGCAGCGGTATTTTTTCACTGGGGCTCCAAAATTCCGCGTATGAGCAGAATCGCACAGTAAGTGATAGTTGGTGGGCGTATTAGCGAGCAATCGCTTCTGGTAAACATTTCTCTGAGAAAAGTACAGGGCTTCCTCATAAACTTATAACGAAACATAAGTAAATGAAGTTGGGAGGCTGTTAGAAATCATCGGAGAAGTGCCTCCATGGGAAGACTCCATGTTCCGGCCAGGTGTAATAACCCAAGAAATTCAGGAAAAGTCCTTAACCTTCTTCCTAGTCGAGATTTTAAAAAGATTCCAGCACTTTCTAGAAATAATATTCTCTCGTCAAAGTCACCAAGTTTATTGGCAAGTCACCTTTGACATGATTTTTTCTTTCGGGCCAATTGTTTTAATCAATACAAACCTAAGTATTTAATTCTGTGTATTAAATTGAATTATTGTTCAATGTCTTAATTTAATTTTGAAGTTGTTAGAATAAACCAGAACGGTTCAGAATGTTCATAAGCGTAATAAATACAAGTCTCAATCGCTGATAATTGTATGAAGAAAGATTTGTTTGTAGGATCCTTTCATTAAAAATGTATTGACGCTGAGTATTATAGCAAAATGGCTAATCTGGAATAGTCGTAATTCCAAATATACCGTATTAAAAGGTACTTAATATCGTAAAAGGCTGGGATCCAAATCGTGAGAGTGATTTTTCTGTCGAGCTATTTGTTCTAGCACTGATTCCATTATAACCTTCGAATACTTTAATTTGAGGAAGACTTAGTGTTCCAAAGGTTGTATTTAATTTCAGATACTAATATTTAATTTGATCATTTTAAATAATTAAAGTATGCTGAGACAAGAGTGTTCCTTCAAAAAATATTTACTGAATGTGACAAGATAATCGAATTATTTATAATTTGTACCTTCCGTTCGCCTTATCTAAAATTCTTCATACAGTAACCTCTAGACTACCACTGTCGCACGTACTGATCTTTGCGTTCCTACTCTCCTCTAGGTAAAACCTCTATACATTTAGCATAGTTATAACAATGCGCAACTCAAAGCCCGTGCGTTGGCTATCTCCACCGTTATGATACGCCCTTGACACTTGCTCTCAAGTTTCCACCGAAGTTGAAGACAAAGCGGAGTTCTCCCTCGTGTCATAGATACCTTACACGCCGGAAGTCACGGAACAGAAAAGAATGCGTAATTCAAAAATACGGTTTGTTGGTATGACGGTCTCAGCTCTTGGGATTTACTGGAAAATCAGTGTAGCTCTTAAACTAAAATATTTGGAGACCTCTGATATATATATATATATAAAAGAACGGTTTGATAAATTTATCCATCGCCTTAAAAATTGTCGCAATTTTACATCTCTGTATCCAATCTTACAAGATTGTATTTTATTCATTTATTTTTTACGTGACGTCTCAGATAATTTGAGAAATAAATTCAATTAAATGGAATAGAAAATGTATACAAGTTTTAAGTTTCATTTCGCCTCAAAAAAGGATACAACCAAAGAGGAAATCACTTATCTTTCATTTGAAGACAGGCTTGTACCCCGTCAACAAACGATCGTTTTTAATTAGCGCGTTCTTTTAGCAAAGTGAGTTAAATATGGGGCTTCGAATATGGACACACTGCGTTTATTTATTATCATCACCTGCCTTTTCTAACTAAAAACGAATTTTATTACGCTTCTCTGCTTTTTTTTTTCAACTATACGAAGTGAAATGCAGCAAAATTGCTCGGAATTAAATGTCAAATTTTCTTTCGTTCTTTTACATTTATTTTACGATGTCACTTAATCTAAAAGCTTTCCATAATTAAAATCTTGGTAAATGCCTTCTAAAGCAGAAAACTGGTGAGTGTTTTTCTTCTAGCTATGTTTTGTAATAGATCACAGAAAGTAGAGTAACTATAATTTTCAGTCAATGTGTTCAAGTAATTATAAATAAAGTGTACTTCTGTCATAAATTTTAATGATGTATAATGTTTCAAAATTTTGAAGAATCCCCATTTTGTATTTTGAGCGCATTAAGGGAACCGGGTCATACAAAGAATTGTGACCACATAAGTACAATTCCCTGTTTTTGTGGTATAAATCTTGTCAAATTATTTATAGAACTTAGATCTTTTGTGTGTCTAAACAATGTATATTTAATCATTCTATAAAACTATAAAAGTAATTTTTGTCAAAAAGACTTTTTTCCTCTTCGTTGAATGTGGGCACGATTTGTGAGATATATTTGCATTTAAATACTCTTTTAAAGTGCTATTAAACAAAACGATTCCAAACTTTTATATGCTTCTATAAAGGGTATTTATGCATATAGTAAGCCAAAAATATCTCATCTTTAAATAATACTTAAATTTAAGAAATAATTTTTCATATGTAAACAAGGGAGAAACATTTCCTAAATTACAAAAAGCTCTACAATTTTTTCAAAAAAATACGGTAATATCATTAAAAAAGTTGGTTCACTGTTTTGAGTGTATTGATTTACATATGAAGAGTAAAATATTTTGTATATTTAGGGTTTGTTATTTTTAATAATGGTATTTAAATCATGTCCATACTCAAATCGGAGGGGAGCTTTATGACTAAAATATTTTTATAGTTCAATAAAGTGATTAATATATCAATATTAGACCCACGTAAAACCTAAACTCTACGAATAATAGTTTTAAAACATATACGTCACGAAAAAATCTTCAATTCTGTATTTTCCTTCGTGGGTCCTGGTAACATTAAAGAGACAGATTCCAAAAAATGCAAGTTTACGAAAGCCCCCCAAAAAATTCCGCTTTAGGAATGAAAAACAAGAACGAGGTAACTCCCGGCAGTACTGTTCATTGTTTGATTTTTCTTTTTCTAACAAGTTCGTGACTATGACAGCCAAAACATCGCATTCCGTTCGATGAGACAGTCTTCGCCTTCTTTGGAGCAGATTCCCTAGAAACAATCCTTGTTTTGATCGTTGTTTGGTATAAAATATATGATGATGATTCAAGGTGTTGTCGGAGAGACAGCCATTCTCTTTTGATATGGCCTTCGTTTGCTGTCAAATCAAATATAATTGATGAATATATGTCAAATTCCTTTGCCTCTATTTAAGAAAATACAGCATGCCACAGCAACACCAAAGCGTCTTATCTACGCCCTCTGTCTCGCAAAACATGATATTTTTTAAACACTCTCGTATATTCAAATAATGAACAAAACAGAGAAGTTATGACATTAAATTTGAATAATTTATAATACACCAAAATACTAACCATCCTCTCCTTTTTTTGAATTATGAGCGAAGCAGACAGGCACATAATTGATATGTTTAAATACAGTTAAAATATTAATTTATCATTTGTAATTTGGATTGAATGTGTTAGTTTTTGCTTCAGGAGGAACATTTTACTTACTTTCTATGTTATCATAGAAATACAATTCATTTAAAAGTTTGCAGAATTTCAAAAGAATGTTGTATTGAATGATTGCTTATTGCGACCGGTATTGTACTCGTCAAAACGTAGGATTGAACCCAGATGCCCCTAAAGACCCGTCGTGCAACGGAGCAGACGCATGTTAAATCTGATTAAAGTCCCAAGTCCTGCCTATAGAACAGTGTGGAAGATAGGGGTTCCACTTCAGACCACTTGAACAAGGTCCAAAACTACGAGGTCCACCGCCAACAGCTCTAGAGTTGCTTATCATTGCGAGATTAATAAGCAATCACAATCATCCAATATAATAGTTAAAATTGCAGTTATCTGATCAAAAATTATCAAAATAACTATTTGAAAGGAAGACATTTGCTTCGCGTTACATGTATTTTTCTTTGGTTATTTTACCATGTCAAAAAAGTGAATAAAAATTCCAGTACTTAGATTACAGAGTGTAAAATGTACTTTCCTTCCAAGTAAAATAGTGCAATCGCCGACAAAGCTTATGTTCATATGCAGCAAAAAAAAACATTAAGGATCACATTAATCTGATGAATATAGAAGTCAAAGATAGCTTCCAGTTCAACACCTCTATAAATCGGTATTACGGAATATTGAAGACTGAGCCGCTTTCCATTTAAAGAAAACTCAAAGGAGTGGAAGTTTGAAAATAATGTTGATACCTCAGATGTTATTTTCGTCATTTGAAGTAGCACAGAATTACAAAGACGGTGACTAATAGTCTTCGAGTTGACGTTCGCAATCTACGGTCACCCAGAGCACGAATCGCTATTTTAACCCGGATCTTGAAAAACTATGATATAGCTTGATGAAGATGGAATTAGAACTTGGTGTAGAGTGTGCAAAGAGGCTGGTTTGTTATTGGTTGTTTCTGGAATAAGTCTAAGTTGCTTCTGAGTGGACATTAGTAAGCGATTAGTTAACAAGAACTTAAGTGGTATTGAAGTCTTAAGGGTAAAGTTGTTGCTAAGGTTTTAAGTTAGGTGTTAAATTAGGTTTAACAGCATGCAACAGTTTAAGATCTTACGTCTGTAAATTGTTGCATAATATAAATACGATGTCAATTAGACAAGACAGAAACTATAATACGAATTTCTTTTGTAACTTTTAACAATTACTAAATGTATTTTTGATTTTTCCAGTTATATATGCTTAAAACTGCTGAATTAATTTTCGTAAATTCTTGATTTCCGCAAACAAAAGCCTACTTAATTACATCAAAATGAAGATCTCATTTATTGTACAAAAGTGAATTAAAAGAGCATATATTGATAAATAATGTTTACACACTACGTGACATTGAAAATGTAGCACTAAGAAGAAGTGATGAAACTCAAAAACAGAGAGAAACTGCAACTAAAAATAAGTGATCTTTACTTCCAAATGATATGCATAACACATAGCGAGAACAGCATCGGTTTAGTAGGTTGTAGGACCACCGTTGAAGGAGATACACGATGCACATGTCCAAGGGATGAGACTCAATGAGAGTACGGATGGCGTCCTGAGGAATGGCTCTCCATTCCCTGTCAACCATCTACCACAGTTCGTCTTCTGAAGTCGGCAGTGTCAAGGTCTACAAATGGCGTTCATTCACATCCCAAATGTGTTCAATTGGGGAGTGATCAAGAGTGAATGGTACCAGGGAAGTATCTGTACACCTTGCAGAGCATGTTGGGCGTAATACTGCTGATTAAGGGTAACGGGCTTCCCCTGAAGGTAGAAGAGCATCACCGGGCAAAGTACATCATCCACGTATCTTGGGCTATCATGGTGCCCTGAATACGAGCCTGAGTGACTTGAAATTGTTCGCAACTGTGCCCTAAGTCATGATGCAGCTTCATCGCGTAGTGGAGGCGTTCCATAATTGCTGTAGGGTTGAACTTGGCTCAACGTTGATGCCACACTCGTACGCGGCGACTATTATTAGAGAAAAAGGCATGACTCATCTGAGAACACGACCCTGTGCCTTTCCTTCGTCCACAAATCGAGCCCGGCAACAATGGAGACGTTGGCGTCTATGCAGTGGAGTCAAGCCTAGTCTTCTTAATAGACCCCATGAGTGCAGGCTACTAGCAACCAATCGATGGGAAATGGTTCTGGTCGATATGCAAACGTCCAACACCAAAATCAGAAAAGAAATAATCAAAAATTCCTCATTCTGAAATATATCGATTATGACAAGGAAGGAAGTCCATGAAAAGGTGTAGTCATGAGGTAAGTTTGGGAGATATTTTTAATGCTATATTAATGTGTAAGCTGCCAATGGTGATTTATATGATGAATCTTGAGTAGATAGACAGATTTACTTTACCTGTTTAACTCTAATCATTTGAAAAGCTCCACTGTGGAGACATGCCTTTTGTATATGCTACGGTAAATGTGAATTTAGGATAAGCAACGGTGATTAATCATAATCACCATTAAATGTGTTACAAAGGTTAAACTTCCGAATATTTATTGACTTAATCGGTTTGCTTACGTATTCGCCACACTTTAACAGTGAATGTGATAAAACTCCCCAATTTTATCAAAATGTGTCCAGTTTCCACACCTGCTTGGCTTCTATCATTACGTAGACCATTGCTAGACACTGCATAAATAACATACAGCCTATTCGTTATGGACTGTCGATGCCAGTATGCGCAAGCATTAACCGTATAGGACACTAATTGTAATAATATATCTCTTCTTGTGCCGGGGTTAGACGTTTTCTCTCTATTTTTTCATATTTTATAAAGTATTAAATAATATTTGGGGTGTTCTGGAGAATTTCTTAATTCAAAATTCCTTAGTACTATGAGCACAAAAAGACACGACGTAATGAAAGTAAGCATTGTTAAAATACTTCTTTCCCTTGTGTAAAAACGGCTCTAATGTTAGATTTTACGAGTACTTTGAAACATTTGTTACCATTTTTCATTAGGTACACTTATCAAAAGAAAAGGATGTCATAAGAACTTCCAAAAAGTATACAAACATTACTACCTAAGAAGTAATTTATTTAAATTTTTATGAAAGTATTAAAAAAAAATTCAAAGGTTCTAAAGCAAGAAGTTGTTGTTTGGTAAATGTTCTTTTAAGAGAGGAACTCAAGATGCTAGATAGATCTAACTGAAATACAGATAATACCTTTAAAGGATTATTTGTCAATCAAGACTACTTGACGAAGTTCGTACAATTGAGTGTCCTCTGAAGCAAATGCGCAGAAGAGGTTGCGCATCATCTAATTTATATTTTAACTATATTTGGCGCCACCAGAAGACTTAATAGAGACAATGGCGTAAGTTCAGCAGCGAATTCCTAATATAGGCTTGTGCAATATGGCCGGATCTGAAAATTGTTCAAAGAAAACCGAAATAAAGAAAATACGCCAAGCTCTTGGTTGGAAAGCAATCAATCTAGTAAATAGTTAGAAGGGTTGCGTTTTGTGCAACTTAAGAAAAACGGAGCATTTCATGAAAGCTTCTTTATAAAGTAATGCTTAGGAACCCAGTAAAAGTAGGATTGTAAACTCCATCCCCTAATGACGTTATCGAACATCTTAAAACAGAAGGTATTCAGTATTTAATCGATAACTTGAATTACGCTTCCAAAAGCACCAATAGCTAAATAAAAATGATTCTGATGTGAATAATAACGATTCGTCGCAAAATGACCCTCAACTTGAAGATATTTTTGGAACTCATAAAGGAGAGGAAATAGCAGTCCCTTTAATCCAGACATATTGTGAAGAGTCTAGAACATGTAAGAAAACATAGAAGGAGAGCTAAAGAAGATTTAGAATCACAAGCAAAGGAAATGTTGAAAGTTTCAAGTTTTAAGATTTCCTTTTGATAAAATTGGTGTCTTCGTGAAACTATGACGTTGACGAGCAGCAGATGTTGACAAAGCAAGAAGTGGTCTTCGAAATTTATTAGAGGTGATATTAGTAGCTCAAAATGAAAAATTTTATCAGTTAGGAACAAAACAGTCTTTCACAGTTGTATACCAGAAATTAATTGATAATCTGCGATGAACAATTTAGTTTGCTTTTCGATGTTCGAGATCTGAAAATAAAATTTCGAGAATGTGTTAGAAAATTATCTCTCTCTGGATATCTGAAATATCAGTGACGTGATTACAAGGTGATTAAATTACTCATTTAAATATAGGAATTAAAGTAAGTGATGAAATATCGAGAAATGGACAATAGTAGACTTTTCCGATATTAAAATTAAAGGAAGTTAAATAAATTATTGGAATGAATATATTTAAGCTAAATGAGAAATTAAAATTGAAGCAAAGGATAATTATTAAATTGAATATTATATCCGCTACATGAAATTAAAATTAAAGCAAACGGTAACTTATTTAAGTGACTATATTTCAGCCAAATGCAATTAAATTTGAAGCAAACTATAAAAAATTGAAAAATGATCTGGACGTCAAAAGTGATCCACCTGAAACAATAATAAGTGGCAAAAAAATCGTAAACTAATATAAAATCATTTGACCCCAAAACATTCCAAGAAGGAAGCCCAAACTAAAAAGAAGTAGTTTGAAATTTTTGAGACGAAAAAAAGGCTGCCTTACAGTTTCTTAAAATTCTGAATAATTTTATTTATTTTCAGTCATATCTTGATTCCAGTATACATACGATTTAAGGTAACACATAAGTCGATAAGTAAATAAAATACTTAATTCTTATATTTGTTTCACTTCAATCCAATAAAAAAATTGGGGAAAATTTATTACGACATATTTTTGAAAATTGAGTTCATTAGTGATGAAAGTGGTATCAGATATATATCACATATATTTATTTCAATCCAATAAAAAATTCAGGAGAAATTCATTATGACGTATTTTTGAAAATTAAGTTTGTTTCTGGAGAAAGCAGACATCAAACATAAGCGCAAAAACAAATAAATTTTTGAAAAGTGGTCAGGTACGACATTTTTGGGTTAATTAAAACAATAGCCCTTTGAGTGGCTTAAAAAATTTGGTATAATTCTAAATGTCATTACGGTCTAACATGTTAAATAAGTTAACTTAAGATATTTAATAATTGTAGAAGTAGCATAAATGTTAATTAGAAAAATATTTTTTTCTCTGAGATATTGGTTTTATTTGTTTTTGAAATGTAATATAAATGCTTTATATAAGTTCTCAGAGTAAAACTTTTTTTTTCTCTACTTTGGTATTTTATTTGAAAAAATATGTGTCCCTTATTCAAATTTCATTTAGGAAACTTCCATCTGACTTAAATAGTCACTTATTGACTTTTTAATTGTTAATTATAAAATATTGTTGTTCTCAACATCTCATGCTAAAGTATCCGACCAATAACTGTCCTTCTAACTAATAACAACTCACAACATTACATTATATTTTATTGGCTCAATCAGTTGAGATAATTTGACATTCATCATTACGAGTTGAGGTTCATATGTACTCTCCGGTCAAAGTGAATTATTTTCAGTTAGTTTTCATATTTACCGGTGATTATATTTTCCCAACCGAAAATTATACATAATCACCAGTTTATTATCTTTACTATAGCATATGCATATATGAATGGATCCTTTTATGATGTTAATTAAGTATGTATGTAAATTAACGGTTCCCGAAATTAAACGCCAGTAATTGTTGCAAACAGTCCCTAAACGGCCTTTTCGGGGTTGTGCAGTTAGTGCTTACATTCAGTACCAAGAAGTAAGTAAAGAAAAACATGACACACCCTTAAATCGTTTCAGGTTTGTAAAGCGGTCGATGATTCAGTTGAATGAAGATTTTGGTAACTACAAGGTCAACGAAGTACATTTGAAAAAGAAAAACTACTTAATAGAACATGATAAATTTTGGAAGTAAAATGTGTTTCTTGAATATGTCCCAATAGATAAATCGTTAGAGGGAATAAACATTAACATACTGCTCTGGTTATTCTTAGAACCTTCGTTGTACTTAGGGACTATTTTGAGAAGTTTCATATACCATGAAAGACAAAGAAAATATACTCAGTAATAAGGAATCATAACTTCAACTATCATATACCTTGTTTTAAAAAAAATCATTCATTTTATAGAGATTAACTCGTGTTTTTATTTATTTGTTTTGTTATTACGTACGAAATGTACTGATATACCCTCAATATATTGGTATATATAATAATAATATATTTCGAGCTTTAAAATTTAAATACGCGCAGAAGTTAATAATAAAGCGATATTTGTAGACCTGTATGAAAAGCATGTCAGGAGATGCCACGGCCGTCCAAGGCTGCAGTACGTTTTAAGTGCCTCCGTAGCTGTTAAGATGGCAAATATTCATGATTTATCGAATATTCAAGTGTTGAACTTTTATGTTTAGAGAAGACCTAATGTCTAGGATTAATTGAGACCCAAACTGTTTGTGAAAGAGTTCAAAAAAAAAAAAAAACTGATCTCGTGAAATATTAAGAATTTTATTAAAATAGTGAATATACTTCATCATAATTTTTGCCTTCGCTCTGTAAAATAAAAAAGTATTAAAACTAATCGGGAATTCAGGGAGAATCTCATAACATATCTTTTGATAACGATGTCCTAATTTTACTTAAAAAAGATCAATTGTCTTTAGATGACAAGATGGTTCGTATTCAGAATTTTGAGAAAATGTATAATAATAACGTAAGTTGTAGTTTGAAGTAAATAATTAATTGTTCATTAGATATTACGTGAATAATAACATTCACCTCTACTACACTGAAAAAATAATGCCGGATTATTCGTGCAGAATGATCGAAAAGGAATTATGCTTCAGTTACTGAAATGCAGAGTTTTTCCCTCCACTCGTGTGATTGCTTTACCGGAAAATGTGGCAGACTAATAATTATTAATATCCTCCAAATGATACTGAATTTAATCGAATGGCTTAGTATTTGTCACTTGAACTCAGAAACTTTATCCGCGATGTGCTCTCTTCCAAATGAACCGAACAATCTTTGTCGAAAATTCATCAGAGCATTCCACCAAATATTCGGAATGAATCCAATTAGTCTGCTTAAAACGCAGAAACTCGTTCTGTAGCCCGATTACTTTTTTTCCCTTCTTTTTTTTATTGCCGTCCTTTTCTTTCTCTCTTGCATCATTGCTTTATCCTCGATATTCAAATTCAAGAATCTAAGCGATATTTCGATATTTTGAATTAATGATGACACGCGTCTTTCGACAGTGGTTTCAAATATCAAAAATTTAAGTTTAAAGAATACCTGAAAAAAGCAATCAATTTTCAGAGATAAAATCCTTTTTATTTAAGGAAACTGAAAATACGTTCCACTTGACTTTATAAAAAAGCTAACACTTTAGGGAGAAAAAACCTTAATGAGAGGAATTTTTTTTTCATGTAAGACGTGTAATAAATTAGAATTGAAAAAAAAAAATCTTAGAAGAGGATTTAGTCATTTCACGAATTGGAAACAATTTATGTAATATTAAAACTTGTAGGTTGAGTTTCCTTGTGTAGTTTGCTCCTGTCTCCTGCTACTCATTTGATTAATTGATTGAGAAAACGTTATTTTTAATCTTAATTTTAAAGGTATAAATTCAATTGAGCACAATAATATATGTAAATATATATTTGAACAAAATAGTAATAATGAAGCATATGACTCATATGTTCCCTGGTTTTGTTGCTTATTCTAAACACTTTACTCATTTAGAATAATTATGAATTTTATCAAAACCTGACTTTTCTCATCGAAACAATGGATGAAACAAACATAATATGGGATATAAGTCCACAAACAAATATCAACGTTCTATGAAAAAGTACCGCTTTTTCTTTAAAATATATATATTACTTAGGAGTAAATGAACAATTATTTTTCAGTTCCTGTAAAGTGCTTGAAAGTGAAAAAGGGTTCTATCTATTCGATTTAATTTATGAATGTAGATAATGAAGAAAACCTTTGTCTTCCTGGAAATCAGACCCAAAATCTAGAAAACATATTCCAACTGGTACAACTAATTTCTGTTAATAAGAATTTATTTATCACATTTCACAGGAGGTCTCAGAACACATACAAACTTGGAAGAGAGATAGAGAACATCATTAGGAACCATTATCGTTCAGTATAGTTGGAAATACTATCCTCAAAGTCTTTGAGGGTAGTATTCATAATTTTTCATTAATAAAGCGGTCGAAAAACACAGTAAGAACGCAGTACAAAAAGCGGTGTAAAGCGCTCTGTGGCGTATCTCTGTCATCCGATACGTCTGACATCTTAAATATCAGTATAATCTCGAATTGAAAGTTCGACTTAATTCCAAGCTCAAATTAAGTATTTAAAATAATCACGAACAAATAGTTCGGGAATCTTTCTTTTATTACTTCTTTGAATTACTTTTCCAAGTAATATTTATTATTCTTTTAACAAGGAGAATGTTTTCTATCAGTACAATAGTTCAATATTCCCCTAGTCGAGTGCTAACAACTTCAGCAATGTACCAATACTCTTACCTAAAATACGATACAAGTAAATCCACCAAAGAATAATTTCGACCTGACAACGCAGGGTCATAGTCTTCATAAATCACAGACACACACAAGAAACTTTGGTGCACTAATCAAAGTCTTTACACCAGCAATCTTCATTTTCGCGTAAACTTTATTTATTTATCTATCTCTCTCTCTCTCTCTCTCTCTCTCTCTATATATATATATATATATATATATATTATATGACTTGATAAACTGGATAAGCTTACCCAGTTTATCCAGTTTGCGCAACCACGTTTCGTTTGATTAGAAGAAGTTGGAGGCAAATAAAGTTGAAAGAAATATAAAGTCAGAAAGAAACTCCAGATGTTAAATAAGGGAAGTTTCAGGAATAATTCATGTTACATCTTTATGTACGTAAAAAACATACAATAATAGTTACATGAATCACAAGAGGTGTCAGGTTGATGGTTTGGTTCCTAATGGATTCTGCAAGGCTCAAGAACCTTTTGGACACCACTTTTGAACTGATAACGAGGTGAAAGTTACTATTAAGGCTTGGTGTCGACTGCAGCCACCAGAATTTTTCTCCGACGTGTTTTTCCCACTGCATGACACAAAGTGACCTCTGACCACTATTTTCCACAAAATGATTTGAGATTTATTAAGAAATGAAAATACATTACGTAGAGAATACGGGTAGGTTTCAAGTACAATGACTTTGAGAAAATTGGAAGGAGTTGGATAAGAAATGAAAAGGTCATGAACCACGAAAGGAATATTTTTATTCAAGCAAACCCCTTAGTTAGCCTTCAGTGGAGATCTCTCACATTTTTTCCTTCAACTAAATCTTGAGGACTAAAATAAAATGTTGTTCGAAAGGAATTTCTCTCCCAATGGATCAAATGTAGCTTAAGTACATTAAATTATTGTACTGTGAATAGGATTGATGAATAGCATTTATAAAAAAGGAATAATTTGTGGCAACTACACTTAAAGTCTTCGTTAGTGGTCTGTCTTATATCAGGGCAGGATCCTAATTAAAGACAGCTGGACTCGTGTTACAGGTCAAGCAACATTACTCTGTTACTCATGAACTTTGATCCTATAGAGCCTGAACTCTTGGAAACCAAAAACATCCTCACAAGATGCTAAAGTTTCGCATTGCCATTTCCGATGGCGATTAGTGATCAATAACTGAATTTGTTAATTTAGTTAACCAACCTAAAGAAAGGATTATGCCCCTTTTTTTTTTTTTTTTTTTTTTTTGAAGACGCGTGGCTTATTTCATTCATCACAAAATTTCAGAAGAGAAGAGACATGAGAGATCTACTTTACGTTTGATTAGAAGATCATTGAACTACATCTTCTATCATACACCAAAACGTCATATTTTCATTACAAATGAAAGCACTTTATTCCATTGTAAGTATCATCTAATTGTAAACATGATCCTTAGTACTTAAATTAACTACAGTAAATTAGTGTTAATAGTACTTTTTAGATATCTTGTCATTCAACGCGACCTAAGCAAAGCCCGCGACCGAAAATTAGATAAAATGGCTGTGGTTGAGAGAGTTACGTGACGCTTTTAACGAATGCATCAGTATCATACCAATGCTGACTTCGAAGCTGTAGGAGTGAACATAGAGAAGATCCTCAAAGTCTGTGAGTCAAGCCCTCTTGTAGATTTTCAAAAAGGACTCGAACCCGATTGGCTCACTACGAATTAGTATCTTTTTAATTTTTAAATACTCACGTGGGAAGAAATTAATCCGCAGACATCATTATAAATATTTTGTGTTTCATTACTGTGTAAGGTTCTAATAAACTCAAGTTTAGCCACTACCTGTTTTGAGTTCATGAGTGACTGTACTGATTAGAGATTAATATGGAGATGCCATGTAGGACCTTTGTTACGAGTCATGTCGGACCATGAAGAAGGAAGCCATGTCGGACCATGTGTTACGAGCCTTTGTTATAGTTCAGGGGACCGAACATTTATTTTATTCTGATAAAATAATATTTTTCAATACTTTCTCTCAACATTTACAATCCCATTAGCTAAATCGAGTGATTTAAAAATAACCGAATATATTAAATTGGTCCTATAAGTTTTAAAAGATTATTTGAGTAAATGTAAATTATGCCGTTAAGAGCATCATAGAATTCATAATCAAAAAACTATATTTTCCCGAATATCACTTAATATCAACATTTCAATAACTAACCGTTACGTGTTGAAAAAAATATACACACGAGACATATTTTATTTCGACTAGAAGACACCAGTTCACTCTTCCAAAATAAAGTAGAATTCCTAAAATACTATAAGCAAAATTGCTCACCAGGGGATCAGCTTTTTTTATATTAGCCCTTCTCTCAAACACAAATGCCTACTTCGGAAAAAACTTAATATATTCTACTTAGCAGGAATAGGGGCAAGGAATTATTTTAAGAAGATACATTTATTTACTTACTGTTAAAAACGAGGGACAGTAATGGGAAAAGTGCACACACATGCCCAATTTAAATATTCAAAAAGAAAACAAGAGACTAAAAAAAAGAAAAAAGAAACTAAAAAAAGAAGAAAAAAAAACAAGGAACTAAAAAAAAAAAAAAAAAAAAAAACCCAAGAAACTCAGGAAACATAAATAGCTGTAATGTTCGCATCATTCTAATTGCAATTGTATCTCCAAAGTGAACTATTCGCTTATAATCCCTTAATTAGAACAGCGACAAATATATTTTATATGCTAAGAGAGTTGTGTAGAGAGTATGATAGTGTTCTCTGGGACACACCTCGGTGTGCCGTAGCAGAAGCGCCGTGGAATCTCGCATTCTTATCTCTTTCTTATAATTTCTATGATTAGTCGTGCCTTTAAAAAAACGCAAGATGCTGCAGTAATGCAGTAAAACTGAGATCAAAATATTTTCAATTAGATATTTTGAACTAAAATGCAAATTTACATTATGAGTTGAATATCATTTGCCCCAAAATAATTTTGTATACTCTCAAAAAATTTCCTGCGTAATCTTGTTAAGATATAACAATATCCACTAGCACATTTATTCATTTTGAACGGGAATATGATCCGGATTCAAACACTGGTAGAAGCTGCAACAATTCCATTGAACATTCCACGAAATAAGAACTAAGAATAAAGGATCACAGCAAATAAATGTGCTAAAACTATTTTCAGAGAAAAGAAAAACGCCCTATCACATTTTTGCTGCAAAATAAATGCTCAAAATCATCCGCGATCGGTTTTTCGAACTGACCCAATTTTGTTTTGTTTACTTTCCATTTCTTTCCATCTTCGAGCGTAAGTTTTCAGGGAATTCGACAGATTTTAGTTCGAACTTTTTTCCCTTTCTTTAGAATTATTCTGTGCAACACAGTAAATAAATTGCTCATTGTTTGTTTTCGTCTTCATTCTATTGGAAAAAACACAATGATAGGAGGGAAATATTTTTTGAAGATTTTAAATATTTCCTTTTTTGCCAAAAAAAAATAGTCTTCTGAATCTTTTTAAACAGAAATTAATCACTAAAAGGTTTCTAATGCTCCATCGGCATTCTTAATTTATTTCAATAAATTTTTAGCTAAATATTTGACGTAGTTATTTACATATCCAAGTGTTCACTCTATAAAATACATATCGATACTATTAAGCAATAACGATCTTCCTTAATGGATTTTTAATCTCCTGAACAGTGAAGAAACAAAGAAGAATGTAATTACAGAACATAATATTAAATGTAACTGAAATGGGTAAAGAAGAAAGAGTTTATTTCCCACATTAAAAGGCATTAACTGATCAGATTTAAAAGGATTAAAAATGAAGCAAACCCTAATCTCTGTTTTCTTTTTATGAATAAATAAGAATGTCCCATAGACGCATAACAGCGAGTCACAAATACCCTCGAGAGGCAGCTTGATTCTGGGCGACATTTTCTTTGATACCTGGATTCATTCGCTTGTCAGTCGTAGTACACAGAGATACGTAGACGAAACTCTAAAACTCTATATGTTGCCAACCATTTTGGAGAGTTAGATTTATATTCAACAAGATAATGTTGGATTGTACATAGCGTGTCTTCCTCTATAACTTCTCTCAAGTTTTCTGAATACTTCATTGACCAATTAAGCGTAGCCGCAGCAACTTGGTGGTCACAGTCACGAGATCGTGACCAACATTGTTTCCGTCGATTCGTGGATTCTAAATCCCTCTAAAGATCTTCGTGTAGAGGGGCAGACGAACATTAAATATATCTAGGTTCTAATTCCCTTATTGGTGTTGTGCGGAAGTTTTAAAAAGGAGGTTCTAGCTCAGGGTTTGTATTCCTCTCTTGAGCGAGGTTAAAAATTACGAGATCCGTCACGAATAGTCCTTTTGTCGATTCTCATGGTGATGTCAATTTTCAATTGATCACTGCACTCTAGATAAGAAATGGAAACTTTTGAGAAGGATCCTACCAGCATCCCGGAATTCTGCCGATATTAATAGAAAACTTAGCAAGAAATTTCGCAGAATACCATCTGGGAACTGTATCAGTCCATATCACATCATTTGCATCCAGACCAGAGGTGAACCAACGTTGGTGAGAGATGAACCAAACGATGAACCAACGTTGGTGAGAGAGACCATAGGTGAACCAAATTGCACTATTTTTCTTTACACATTTTTATCTCATGCGTCTATTTTTCTTACAATACAAAAACTCTTATACGATACGTCGATCATTATATTCGAAAGCACAGGTGAGCAAATGGTTCGGCTCGGAGGGCCACTTTGTAGAAATTGAGGCTAGTGGTAGGTTGCATCTTTTAAAATAATTACATTCATTTGAAAACTTAGCATTCAAGAAGAAGTATTTATTGTATCATAAAAATCAATAAATATAAATAAAAGGAAATAGTTGCAATTTTATTCAATTTATTTTTGAATTTATTCATTTTATTGCCTTATTTTTTAAATTTTTTTTTTTGTTTTAATTTGCGTAATTTCGTATCAGCTCTTGTTGCGAGCACTTCAATTTTAGAATCTGAGTCAAATATAACCTATCATACTTTTCTACACTTTTTTTTAAATAAGGAGTGAGATTGTTTGTTGAAATTCTCCGCACAGCACAAAGCATGGATCAGTCAAAGAGCGTCTACATTTACTCTTGCTGATATTCAAGTGAGAAATTTTTTCTCTCAAATAAATGTAGACCCAAATACAGAAAACATTTTCCCAGCATTCAAAAATTTATAAAAATCAACTAATTTCACAGCGTCAAACATTCCTTTCACCAGTGGGATCTGACTGCATGTCGGTAAGTTCAAGCTTTAGGTCCTCAGATAACAATTGTATCAATAACGATAGGATAAGAGAGTGAAATGAATTTAGGCTCAATTCTCGTAAAGTCGTGAAGTTTTCTAGTGACCTCGCCCTCCAAATATTACAGATGATCCCTAATCTTAGCGGAAACTCTTTCAGGCATTTTTCTGTTTTTCTAATAAAGAAAAATGATAAAAATTGCCTTCCCCTTCTTGCCTTGCAAATATACCTAGTTTTGCTTTGAAGGATTTTACGGACGGGAAGGAAGTATCAGTTCAAAGTAGATTTTTCGTTCTTGGCGGGCCACAAAATATCTCTTAGCGTGCCACTATTCCTCCCCCTTCCTATTCTAGAGAGTACAGTAATAAAATTGATCATAAGTAATTGTCCGCGTCGCAATCTGCATATATTATCTCTTTAGATTTCAGCGACTATAAAAAAAATCGGAGGAAAAAAATAACACATCATAAGTTTTATTAATTAATTTCCTATAAAGTAATAAAATTATCTATTTATAAATCGATTGTTTAATCTGTAAAAAAGTATGCATATCAACAACTGATGTGTGTGTGTGTATGAATCTTTAGTGTTACAATTATAAGAATTTTTCAATTCTGTTATATCAATATAAATTCCTGAAAGTGAGTGAAAAAAGATTATGGGTAAGTATCAATCTAAATTATTATTTCTTGTAATGATATATGACGAAGGGAGTAGTAGCCATGACAATAAAATAAACATATGTAATAAATATATGTTTCAAAAGATTGGAAACATTTATACCATTTATATGTAGAGAATAGTAATGAAAGTGACAAAAAGAGATTAATTGAATTTCGTAATAAATTGCAACGTAATTTCAGGTAAACAGAACTTTTGTAGCAGCTTTTTGTGAACTCTTGAGTGGGAGGAATTATTTGGTTTATCAATCAGTATTTGAAAATTTTACATTTAAAATTCCTTAAAAGAAAATATCTACAATCTCGTTTTCGCTTAGACTTGAGAAATATGAATTTGTTAGTATCGATAAAAAAAAGCAGAGTAATTAAAATTTTTAATTATTCCATGACTTTTATAAAATATTCTTTCCCAATTTTTCTTTTCAATCTTTTTCTTAGTATTTATTATCCTTATAAACTTTGCTTAAATGATGAAAATTTTTAGCGGATATGTGAAAGCCATTTAAAAATTTTGATCGTGGTTTTATCAGAAATTTAAATTTTTTTTTTTTTATAATCCAAACAAAATTGTCAACTAATACTGAAATATTGTTTACTTTTGTTCCATTTGATGATTATACGTAATTCATTCTTAAATTAGCATTATGTTAATTACTCGGGGCAATAGACGCTGGTCAGGTTAAAAAGAATTCTACTTCCTGTCCATATGCAGAGTTCGTCCTTTGATGTATTATTTATTTATTATTTATTAAAATTGCACTGAGAAGCACAACGAAAGATATTGGCTGCGATCCTCTTCATTTTGAGCTTTCGTCAAATGCTAGGGAAACACCTGTGCTCTTTCTCTCTATAAATTTCCACACCACGTTAACGGGTGGACTTGGAATCTTAACAGCCTTAATGGGCATCAGCTCCGCTATGTGCCACTAAAGAACCACACTGTGGTTCTTTAGTGGCATCAAGGCTCGATTCCACTACTCGATTGAAACAACGCCGAAAGCTAGTCCGTATTATAATGACTAGGGTGCCAAGACCACATCCTTTGATGAGCAAGCAGCCACTTTACCAATGAGCGGACTTTTCCAATAAAACTTACTCTTTTTATTCAGTAAATAATACTCAGAATTTAAGAATCTGTTCTGAAAAGATTTCCTCTCCCTCATCGTCACTCAAAAAGTTATTTGTTGCACTTACGAACTTTATTTTCAGAGCTTCGCTTCAATCGTTGAAAGAAATTTTAAGCAATTTTGGGTACAGGGGAAACTCATTAAGATAGAAAGGGAAAAGAAAATGAGTCGTACTCGGACAATGAATGAAACGACAGAATTGCATGATGCTTATAAATTAACAAAACGTAACTGGAGACGAGCGATGTGTATTAAAGTTCGGGATCACCACATTCAGAATTTTCGAGCTATTGAACAGCATTCATTTCTCTCTTTTTGTAAAATCGGATTGCAGTTATGCAATATTTTACGAGACACATTTGTAAGTCTCCGTGAGACATATCAGAGAATTATCATTAATAAATATGGAGCAGAGAGAGAAAGACTCGGATAGATTATTAAGAAAAGGTGTAATTTCAATGACATAGCAAAAAGTATAACAATAATTTGAATTAATGTTGTCTATTACTGTAATAACTGAGTGCTAGAAAATTACTCCATAGCTAGCAGTATCCTAACTGTGAGTTTGAGTCTGCTCTGTTTGGGTAGGTTGCTTGAGTAAAACAAACGTCACATATCTAAGTAGAATTTTTAGCCACCAAAGAGGCTAAAGATTTAATCAACTACAAAATGTCGTAGTTGAGCTCTTTTCAAAATAAATTGTTAAATGCACAATTGACTAGTTTTCTAAATACTTTTTCTTATATACCAATCCCTAATAAACCAAACAATTAATTAGTCTATCAATCAACAAACCAACCAATCAGTAAAATTTCCATTCCGTTTTCATATTACAGTTAGCTTTAATCCTTATATTTCATTGAATAGTTTAATACTAGTAATTATTGAAAAAAGTTTAGCCCCTTTGACGGTGAAATCTATTCTTTGGCAAACGTTTCATAGAATTATTACTTTATTCATTTATTATTGATTTGAATACAATGCTTATATTTACAAAAAGGCTCCATGATTATTACACTTAAATTTTGCATGTAATTTAGCACTATTTTCCAGGTGTTAGTTGCGTATGTTAATAACGATCAACAATTGTTATAAGATTTAAAGATAATGAACGATAATAGATAATGAACGAATTTATAGATAATGAACGAAAACCGAAATCTCCTAAGCGTTCATTAGAACGCTTACATTTCCTTAAACATTAACTTGAGTAGCTTTAAGCTATTCAAGATTCAATAGCTTCAGTATTAACTCCGACCAGGAAAGGAAAAGAACTTCTTGTAAAGATGTAGTTTTCATTGTACATGTGTGAATTACCAGGGGAGTTTTTACCGTACTCAAATCTCTAACTTGATCTCAAACTTCGTGTAAAGCAGAAATGTCACCTGACCTTTAGGAAGGATCACAACTGTATTTCAGTTAGGATCTTTGTCACGATATAAGGAGCACTATTAACCAACTTATTGATTATGTGGGGACATCGCTAAGTCTATTGATGCGGTGGACACACCATCTACTTTGTTTATTCGTAAATTCTTATACTTTTTCCCGAGTAAGTATCTCAACGTCTTAAGCAGTCGGAGCAGGGAATGGTAATCACATGGAATGTCATCAAAAGGCGGACCATTTCCAATCACTTTCTAGTAGCCTTTTCCAAGATTTGGTGGGGTGGGAATTTTCCCATAAATAGTCACTTGCGCCAAATTTTAGGCATTAGCTAAATTGTTTCGCTGTCCTTTATTCAAAAACGGGCTCAAAAGCTATCTTAACAGTCTCAGGTCAAGATGTTGTGCGACCACACTTGAAAAATATACATATTATTTTTTTTTTTGTTAAGTAACCTGACCAATGTTCGTTCCACTGCATTTACACCTAGCCTCGTCACCTACGCCATACCATAGATTCATACCATAGATTGTTTGTCTGGAAAAAAGATGAAACGATAAATAAGCCTCAGTTTAATACACGTTTTATTTCTCTCTGTGTGTTACATTCACATTCATGACTGCGTGCTTCTCTCTCTCAAATGACGATTGTTTAATTTATTCGAATGGCCGAGAAATAACTTAAGATGAATTATATTCGATTTAAACGGTTTTTAATAGATTATTAAAATCAGAGAGAGCATAGTTCGTTGATTAACCTCTGCAGATTCGTTTTGAGGATAATAAAGACCAATTATCATTAAATAAAACTCAGCCTCAAGGTTCTCTTAAGGTGAAATGTGGAAAGAGGAAAATCACTGATTAATTCAAATGTTATCTTCACTACTTTTTAATGGTTCAAAATTACAAGGTTTGTTGCCGACAGACATTGTCTTGTTCTTATGTAATTTTAATAAAATTCGTGGGATTATTTTGAAATAACAGCAATGATTCACATTTATAATCTTATAATTTACTTTTATATTATATGTGTAAAGTAGAAGAGGTTTTCCAAGGGCTTGAAAACCATCAAAAAATTACAATAAATTGAAGGAAAATTTTTATAACTTTTTTTAATTTTATTTTTACGTATTTCATTTTTGAATGTTACGAAAAAATTAAAATCAAACTATGTATTTCTATCTCTTTCTCATAACAAATAATAATAATAACAATTGATAATTTTAATTTGTCCCATAAAATTAGTAGTAAAAGAAAATAAATATGGAACGCTACATTTACCATAAGACATTAGATTAAATTAAACAATAAATTAAAATATTACTCTTAAATTTATTTTCAATGTTCTGCTAGTTTTTGAATTTTTCAATAATTTCGTTACTGCATTTTAAACTTATATATCTGGAAGTACTTTAAACAGACAAAGTTCCACGTGATATTTCTTATTCTTTTCTCTAAAAAAAGTTTGATGATTCTTGAAAATCCTTTATAAAGTTTTTTTTTTCCAAAATTCCGAATAATATAGATTTGGGAATTTCATTATGGCGTAAGGAAACTGATCTGCTAATAGAAATATGTCTAAGATTATAAGTTTTTTCCCATAATCTTAGTATTTACGACCACAGTTTTGTTTTTTCGGAGAACCAACATAGCATAAGATTCACCTTGACGATTATTTTCGGAAGCAAGTTTCTAAAGTCTTGATATGGTCATTCTGCCTCACTTTAACTGTTTTGAAGCTGACGTAACAACACCTTTCTACATTTCTCTCACCTTTTGATGCATCAAGAACTCGACAATCATAACTCAATCTTCGCTTGAAAACTTTTCTTTTTTCATCTTACTTCTACAATGAGTTGATATTCAACTGTGATAAAACGATCAATTTTGATCAATGGGAAAAAAATCAAAAAATAGTTAGAAATCGTAATCATTAGTTTAATCTAAAAATTGACAGATGTACAAAATAAGTGTGACCGCTGTCATGAGACATTGTTAGTAATTGAAGACTTCTGAAACATGCGCTACAATATAACTGAGATATACATTCGTCAATAATACTTGTTTAAATATTCACTTGCTGCTATTATTATGGGACACAGAGAGAAATTTGTAATTTAAAAAAATTATATGTATTATCAATTCAAATGCACATATAGAAGTACATTTAAGAAAATTAGAAAATGGTAAAATACACTGAACTTTAAAAGTACAATTTTAGTTGTCACTTTCAAATGATGATTGAACATCATTAGACATCGTTTGAGCATCATTTTGGCATTTTTTTCTGTTTCTACAATTCCTTCTGTTGTCTTGAATAAAATTGACACTATACTCTTGTTGTGCTGATGTTTTTGTGGTAGTAACTTCGAATTTATTTATTAATCGTTGTGTTCGAGCACTCGCAAGACGTTTACATATTTCACTACAAGAGACTATTAACAACTTCCGATCCCGTTGATCTTGTTACAGCTCGCCTCTCACCACTTATCATGTTTGATGAAATAACCACAGAATCAATAGATTAGTTCAATCCATTATTTAATTAAACCGTATTTAGAACAATGGTCTCATACTCTCTGCTATCATGTTGTTTGCGAAAAGGCGTCTTAAGAATAACCGCTATTAAATTTTCTCTCTCGTTTGGGATCTTATCAATTAACAACTCATCAATAATTGTAAGTGATACGACATTGAATTATCTATCTGCTGAATGTGGTAGTGTAATATGCTGAGAAATTCGGTCTTATTAGTGATGGTGGTATCTTTAATTTTGACCCATTTTGAAACTTTTCAACGGGCTTTCAAAATTTATGGTCTTAAATCAACTAAATATAATCTAGTTTGATTGACAAAATCAATTATTAAAAATTGCTTCGTTGCATTAATGGCCGTTTCAGTGTTTAATCACTCTGCTTATCCAAAATGTAACTCTCATTAGAATGTTACTTTCACGTTGTACAGATTAAATGTTGAGCTTATCAATTTGTTCTAACGGTTGTAGAATTTTAAGAATGTAGAAGATGGTAAAAGAGTGTAGTAGTTACGATCCAAAATCATGTAGTCGTATGTAATGTCTTAACATTCAAGAGAGAGAAAATTTAAATTCTAAGCCATTTTATGTTATTTATTTTATTTCGCTCTTGGATGGTTTTTAAAATTGTTTTTTTTTTTATTCTTAAATCAATTATATGTACAGTTTCTATAATTATGAAAAATGGAAAAGACTTGAAAATATTTTATTCCGCTACGAAACATATGTGTAAATTGCGGATATTGTCATCTTTATGTTTAGCTAATTAATTCAAAAAAGGAGCAACGCTACCAGCGTTAGAAGTGCTTTATAATAAATTCAATACAAATTGAGCGACTCATTAAATAGGAATGAAAAATAATATACTTGAGGAAACTAATTACTTACGAAGCTCTTTTAAATCATTTCTCTAACACATTCTAGAACATCTCTGTATTCATTGGTAGCTCATATTCGAATCTTGTATTTACATTAAAAAAAGTAAAAAAAAGATTAAAAAAAGGACTATACAAATTCCTCTCGTTCATAGCATCTGCATGTTACGAGGATTACTCATTTGGTGAAATCATGTGAAATGTTTGGTTATGGACTTGACATGAATGATTTTGCTTTTATCTAGATTTTGTAGAACAATTATAATTACGAAATTTAGATGTAAAATAGTGTTTGACTTTTGGGCCAGCCTCGATTATGTGAAATATTTATATTCCTAATATAATTTTAAATATGACCCACTTATGTCTGTATCGATTGCGGACAATCTGATTTATCTCGCCATTCAGCGACAAACAAATTCAGAAAACTTATAACGTTCCTGTTTCACTTCCTTCACTTTTCATTGTGTCATCACTTATTACAAAAGCTTAAAGCAGTAATTAAATTGTCACATAATGAAGGAAATCAAATTGGTTTAATACGAATTTTAGAGCATTCAAAAATCAATATCTATTATATTACTTATGAGAAACAGCTCCCTAAACTTTTCTAACCTTAAGATTAATATTATAGAGCATACGTTTAGCTTCAACTCATCATTTTTATGTTTAGCTTCAATACGACACCACCTAACAAGCCCCGAATCCTTACTAAATTTATAAGCCGGTGCCTACTACACGACCGTTGACATGTGATTACTCCACACTAACTTAAAATCATTTATAATCATTTATTTTATCAGCATAATAGAACGTTTAGCTTCAACATTCTAAGCTTTCAATCTCTCACTTTCCGCTACAACTCTTTTATTACTAAACTCACCTCAGTTTATAAATATTATCACATCAATCTGCAATACGTTTAATACATACGCTTCAATATTTCTAAGCTAATTTACATTAGACACAATTCATTTAGTAGAACGAGCCCACAGAAGTTAGTTGAAGAGAACTCCGTTCTCAACTTACATCGGCATGAGTTTTATTAATTTTTATTCATATCAAACATGAAAAATGTTATTTTTTGCTATTTACATCAACATCAAAATGTAGATTTCAGAGAAAGACATTTCTAAGTATATTAAAATAATTTTTTTTCTTTTAAAGAAGAGAAAATTAAACTTAAATAAAAAAAAAAAACCCGGATAAGCATTCAGTCGTAAAATTGCGTGACGTCGTATCGGAAAAGCGTTATACGAAAATAAGCTATTTTTCTTAAAATTTAGATCTATAATGTTAAATAAAAATTCTTAAGTAAATAGAGAGTGAAAATATTTTTTTTTAACTTGTATTATATCATATTTGTGTAAAACAGGTTATTGGAAATTCAGGCTTGGATGTGCATCGCTTTCTTTTCTCTGATGGGAAATATTTGAATCCTCAAGATTTCCATTTTTTATTTCTTACATTGATTGAAAGACGTTTAACACGAAACCGGACGGAAAATTTTTTTTCATGTTAATCAACGCATGCTAAAAAACTAATCTATATTTTCGATAAATGTTATTAATTCGATTTCATTCCAAAATTTACATTTATATATGTTTATTGATTAGACATAATCGAATTAAATTGAAAAAATCATTAAAATATCAAAATTACTAAAACAATCGAGGTAAAAAAGTAATCTAATACAAAATAATATAATGAAAAAATAGCGGTGATCTCATGACAGGCTCAAACTGGGTGCAACTGCGGAATGCCGCATTTCGGGAAAACGCGCCATCATGGTTTAGAGTGCGATCGCCTGTGGTTATATTTCATCACTAGTCCGTATTGTTTGCAGTGCAACGTTCATATGATATGTGGATGACGTATTCCATTCGGTATGCTGAATGCCCTTTATCAGCAAAGCAACGCCAGACTACAAATGGCGTACATCGGTCAACAGGCTGTGCGAGGTACTCGGGTGCTTTTCTGGTAACTTCCCTCGGGTGCCTTTCTGGTAACTTCACCATTCCAACGTGTTTGGGAAGCGATTTGACATCGTTTGCGTAGTTTACAACCACTGCATTTTGAAGACGAAATGTGGTAAAAGGTTGAGAGAGAATGAACAGCTACCCATCAGGATCCAATCGGCACACTCTTTGAGTCTGTACCAAGGTGTATTGCTGAATGTATTGCCGCCAAGGGTGGTCCAATAAATTACTGAGTACACCCCGGCTCTATTTGTAAATGCCATATAATAATCCCTTCAATATTCGCACAATCGCTCTCTTTGTAAGAGTACCATGTCGTAATAAACATACATTTGCTGATTTTTATAACTTTCTGCGCAAGTTTTCCATTTTCACTGTTACATAGTGTATATTAAACTAGTGAAATAAAAACTTACAGCAGTAAATTTAAAGGAATTAGTTCATGCAAATTAATTAATCATCAAAGAAAAATCACTCTGGCCCCTTTGATGAATAAATTTTAATCACAAAGTATTTTAAAATACTTTTAATATAAATAGTGTTACTAGTCATCAAGCCTTTGATGGAATAATTCATTTTTCATCGTTGTCTTTGGAGTTTCGGTTGGTGGATATGTTCCCTGGCAAAATGTTTCACATTTTTTTGAAATATAGATGTCAATAGATCTTGGCATAACATAATGTTATTCTTCGCGACAGGAATTAAGCAACTGTTTGTTATCGAGAAAACTGAGAAACATTTTGAACACAAATTAGCTTTCTCGCATGAGATTTTTGTTGTTTTTCAACTGTCCAAAATTACCGTAATTAGTCTTCGAATAAATTGGAGATATGTACTCCAATGACAACTAAAGAAAGTAATATATACACATTACATTAATATGGTGACAAAAATTGAACAAATATAAGCTTTCCTGTCAAAAAATTAAAACTTACCTGTTGTGTGGTCTTGCCTTTTAAGTTACATTGTCTTGCATTTAAGGTATTTTAGTTATTTTACTAAGTTTCAGTTAAACTATTTGAATAAGCTTAAATTATATGAGTTTTAAGCAGCTACTTTTATAATCTTGGCCTTCGCACAAACCCTGTTACCTTCTCTACCCCCCAATCTCATCCAATTCTTTAACTAAACCCCTTTCAGACCCTTCCTGGAGGAAGGGGAGAAAAAACCCATTACTCCCTCAGGAACCACTTCCTGACTCTCTAATTGCCTTTTTCTCTCATCCGGGTAATCGCCGCTCTTATCTCAAATGCGAACCCTCACAAAGAGATCGCAGCGATTAAATATACATAAGAGAATTTCTTTCGCGCTGTCAAACAAAGGGCTTCTCATTGTTCAAAGGAACTTGACCTTTTGTGATTTTTTTAGACTGCTTGGTCGATGTGTGCTCCTGATGGAGAGAGCGATTGGTGTGTTCCTAAGATGGATTGAAGGAGAGAAGAAAAAAAGTATTCACCTTTATTGCTGTTCCAATAAGTAAATATCTATAATTTGAAATGTCTCATGTCAGTTATCTGGTATTTATCGCATCCAAGGTCTTTGGGAGAGTAGATGCTTTCATACACTTTATACATAAATATTTCCAGTTTGTGAAATTGGAAAACATAGTCAGATTCTGCAAATTAAAAGTTAGTTCTTGTTTCTTAGAACCATTGATATTTATGATTAAAAACTAAATAGGTGATAATAATAGCTATATTTGTTTGTTTGTTTTATTGATATTGAACAGTGAAGTTGCGCATTTTCTATGGACTTCAGAAAAATATGGTTCTGCAACAAAAGTAGCACACGATAAGGAGCTTCATTCTCAAAGCGTTTCAGGTAATATCTTAATATCTTCAACTTGCACTAAATACTTCCCCATATGTTAACAAGTCAATTGGCCTAAAATAATCCTTTACTGATGAACCATAAATAAATAAGTTCCATTAAATCTTTTTGTTATTTAACGTTTACTTTTGCAGTAATATTACTCTTTTCGAATATTTTTATTGAAAGTAGAAATTTCAAAAAGATCATCAGAATTCATGATTTGATATTTATTTTGTTCAACTTCAATTGAAACAAACAATAGAGTGCAGTTACTCAATGAAGTTGATTCATACTACCAAAAAAATACATCTCGTAGGTGTAATAAAAATTATTTTCGAAGAGAAAATATATCAAATAATTTTATTCGTGGAATTTATTGCTTAAATATTCAAACAGTGTCATTAAACTCATATTATAATCTTTTTGGTCATTTCAAAATGAAGCAGTCAATTTAGTTTCTTTAATCATTAAAATCACCGAAAAATTGTAATATTAAAGTCTCAGAATTACTTAGCTTTAATACTTTCCTTTCATGAATTCTTGTCCAATTTAAAATATCTAAATATGTTATACTTGAGGGTATAATCATTTTAAAGAGGTGATTTAAAAATATTCATTCCATAAGAAAAAAACCTAAAGCCCACTTCTTTTCTTTGTTTTAGCATTATTAGCAAAACATATTTCTTCCATTTTCAATCTTGAAAATTGCTCGGTAGTATCATGAAAAAAATATTAAATTTTTTTTAAAAAAAAAACATTATATCTTGACGGATTCATTTCTTTGGAATTCGATTCATTTTTGCGATACAGATAGAAAGCGGATCTGATAAGCAAACAAAAAAAATTTCTTAAGAATTTCTTAATTTTTTAAAATGGTGAAGTTTTTCGACTCATTTATTTCCTACAATTTAAAATCAATACCATTTATTAAATATCAAAACACCCACTACGATGTTTAATACTATATCTCAATGAAAAAGATTCATTTACAAAAAGAAGTTATATTTTATTTAAATAAATATTTTTACATCATAAAAAAGTAATGTTCAGATATAATATGTCTAGCATTGTAAATTTTTCTTAGAAATCAAATCGTCTCTTTTGCTTTTTTAAAAGTATTTCTGATTTTTTTTTTAGCATGCCGTTACTGTATTTCAAATATTAAACCATTTTATTAGTTAATAGAAAACCAAATCAATACCCGTAAAAGAATATCGCATTAAAAAATGATAAGAAAAGTTGGCATATTAAATGGAAAGGAATAAGATTTGTTGTCTGATCATATATTAATTGTTGTATTAGAATCAAGACAGGAGCAATGAAAAAAGGAATCTTTATTTGATGAAAATGTGTGTCACATTCTCTAATAGAAGTATTTTAATTAGAGCGATTAGTGGATTGAATCAAATCAAACTGTCTTCATGATTAGAGACAAGTATTACTTTCTGTGACGTCACAGTACTTGTCACCTGCTTTTTGTTTTTAAACTGAGCTTTATTATCGAGCTTTTTTGCTTATCTCGCTGTCGACCGAATGAATCAAAGTAAATTGATATGTCTCGATGTTACATACTCTATCGCGTTTTCTCCTTCAACTGATACTTGGGAGACTTTACATGAATCTTTTTGAATTGAATATCTCTCCCGATGGATGAAATATGACTTACGTAGATAGCAATAGAATTAGTGAAATGGTGAATCGATTTGATAAATTGCATTTATAAGCAGCGAAGAATTAAATACTGAGTTTTTGGAAGTTAGTGATAGAGAGTAGAGTTGAAGCTGTGAACGCGAAGGAATAGTAATTGTCTTGCTAAAAGTGTGAGAAGTTAGCGGATCACAGCCAGGAATGAGCTACATAAAATCAATATATCGGACCCCCATCTCTAAATACAATAAGGTCTCCAACTCGATTGTTTCCTATGAGATAATTATTTTATACTGTTACATTTTGACGCGTGTAGAGAATATCCACAGATACAATAGATTAGGAATTAAATTTTAATTACACTTTGATCACAATAAGGATTCGTCAAAATAATAATGACTCCAACCTAATTAGTTCCGTCCTGATAAATTGTTAGTTATTTTAAACATTAGATTCTGACGTGTGTAGGGTATATAATATATTAATAATACAGATATAATAAATCAGGGATTAACTGATAGTTATTCACTTGTCCGAAAAAAATATTTTAGTTATCATTATTCTGTGACTTTCTGTTCCTTAGAGTTTAAAGAATAGAAATAGTGTAAAATTTGAACTGTTTATTCATCATCTATTATATATAAAAGTTATAAAGGAAGAAGAAGGAAATAAAATCAAGGTTTGATTGATTGTTTATTACCGTCACAATAAGAAGATTCACAGAGCTATTGACGACAGAACTCGGAATTCTGAACCTCGGTCGAATGATGAGGGGAAACCCTGATCCAGCACCCCCCTCCTATTTTCTACACCACGTCTTTCGGAAGAGTGTAACACAAGCGTTACAAGTTTTTGTGTTACATGTAGGATATCAGTAGCTTAAAAAGCTTTCATTAGATAAATTCTGATAAAGAACGAAATTCATTTATTAATTTCTTAATGCTATATGCAGTAAAGAGCTTTTACGAATGAAATATTTATAAGACGCATGCACAAAAATGAAATTATATGAATATGTAAGTGATAAATACAAGACTACATTTCTTAAATATCACATTTACTGATTTTTTTTAAAAAACGTAAAAGAAAAAAAAACCCGTAAGTGTTTGGAAGCCAAAAGAAACGGTAAAAACTCGAGATTGTGTTCTTTATCTCATGCACATTTAAAGATCAATTATTGACTCTAATAGGAGAAATTAGAATGCGTTCTAGAAATAAGTGCTTTAATCTCCATTAGGTTGCAAAAGAGCAAATAAATTAATTCGTGCAAACTGAAAAAAACAATTATTTGCATTTCCGATTTCTCATTTTTGTCTCTTTCGCTTCTGCTTATTAACTAAAAAGCATTTTGTTTTTTTTTTTTATTTAGTTTTGATTATGTGTTTATGTGCAAGAGAATTTTCGAAAACTTTTACTAATTTCTAGAACATGAATGAACATTTATAGAAAAAGAAAACATGACAATCTAGATTGGATTTCTGAATTAGTATTTCCTTCTTTATCATCTAAATGAAGAATTGTAATAGGCTTTACAGAAACACGTAAGTAAACTACGTAGAAAACTCGTTATCGCTATAAATTTCAGTATTGTTGTCGGAAACTCAACTTTTTTCCAGCAACTTACGAAAAGAAGTATGTATTAATGAACATAATTAAAGGTACTTGTTCTCTGTGTTTGAATTTTTGCTTTTAAAACAATTTGTAGAAACTAAATAAAAACTCTTATTTTGATAAATAATTCGATTATAAAATTAAAGAATTAGTGGCTTTTGAACGCAAATAAAAAGTAAATATCCTCTTACATATATATATATATATATATATATATATATGCAATTGCTTAAGGTTTTTTTTTTAGTAAGGTAATTAATTCCTTTTTTTTACTTATGATTCTGTCTCTTTTAAAATATTTCAACATTTTAATTATGATAATGTCTCAGTGGTAAATATTGTATTACATTATATTTTAGTTTGCTTAACTTGGTGCTTGTTTATTAGTTTAATTATTTTTATTACTTTCAATTAAAGTTTTTAATTTGGTGATACAATGTTTTAGATGACTTCTTTAGAGTAAATTGATAGTTTGTAATAAAACTGAAGATATTTACTATGTATACATTCAATTTCTGCAAAAGAATTTCTGAATTTGCTGATTTTTGGTTTGTTACTATCTTTTTTTTTTATATAATGTGATTCATTGAAGTATGATCAGCAATTTCACTGGTATAAGACACATTTTATTCCATTCCAAACTATGGAACAGTATTCATTATGTAATTTCCATTTTTTTCTAAATTTTTCTTTTTTATCACTAAACTTTATTTTAAATTGTTTGGTGCTTTAATTATTGCTTTGATTTTCTGAGTTTTTGAATTTTAAATTGCTTAATTATTTAAGTATATTCTTAATTGATTTGAATAAATATTAATTAATATAATTAGTTTTTTCCATTTATCGCTTTGTAGTGTAGCATTAAATATCCATAGAATATTATATGTTTGTGAAATTTACTATTTGTAATTATATATATAATTAGTAACACATAATTTTAATTGATGTAAACACACACTGACAAATATCAATTAAAACTACTAAAATGCAAAATTAAAGTAAAATTTTTAGAAGTGAAAATTCCATGTATTACAAAATTAATTGAAGTAAAAAATAATATCAACATTTAAAACATTCTATTATAATATACAAAAGCTAAAAAATTACTTAAATACAAAAAAGAAAGAAATTCAAGAGTACATGTTAAGCATGAAAATTTTAATTTAAAGCACAAAAAATAATACCAATAATTAAAAAATTACAAACAAGTTAAATAAAACAAGCTTTGTGAAGAAATATGTATATCTCAAGGGAAAAGAATTAAGAAAATTCAAAAATGGTGTTAATGTTATCTCAATCTTTGATTAGTACTCTTTCTTTTTGATAGAGGGTGTTACTACATTTCTAGTTTTAGTATGCGTGGGAAATTCTTGTTTCGTAATCATTCAATTAACATGATGTTCTTGTTATGCATGATTTCTCAGTAAGTTTTTATAATCTTTTTTTTAATTTAGTATTTTTTGGATTGTTATTTTTCTGATTTCATTGATCACAGATTAGCTATATATCCTTATCTCTCTGTATATTTTATTTAATTTCTATTTTTACATTGGGGCTTTTTTGTATCATTTTTTGAATTTATGGATTTTCTTTATTAGTTTTATATTATTTTTATGTTGGAGTTGTCAGGCCTGCAAAACATATTAATTAGACTAATCGTTCAAAAATCATATTTGGAATTTATAAATGTGATATTTCATTACTTTACGACTTTTCTCTTCATTTTTTTCTGTGCCTTTTTGATATTTTTATTTGTTTATTATTCTTTCAGGTATTTAATATTTTTAATAACTGTTACGTAGTTTAATCTATCTTTTTCTTTTGCTCAAGTTCAATTGCAATTAAGAATTTGTTTCATTTATATCTAATATTTTTTTCTGATATTTAATATATTTTTTCTAAGATTTCTTTACAATTTGAAAATTTCTTGTGTCTTTTTATTTTTTCTTCTACAATAAATTGTTTATTTCATTCACTTTGTTATATCACTGAAATTTTATTTTAATTGTGGGTATATATATATATATATATATTATTATTATTATTATTATTATTAGGGGATTCTGGAGGATATTGAAATGCCATTAAGTAATTTGAATTTGATATCTAAAATATGTTTTATATTATGACAGTTTCCTCACTAGGATTTTTATTTCATGAATTTATTTACACGAATTTTTGATATTTACATCTTAGAGTGACAGTTTATTCTAATATCTTTTGTAATGGTGACATATTAAAAAAGGTTACCTTGTACGTAAGGGCTATTGCCTTTCAGGACTTTTATGGATTTTTGAACTTTCAAATCAAAAACAAACCCACCACACAACATTAGATTTACAAAGACAGCTTGTTAGTGGTCTAGTTGTGAAGATCTATTAAAACATTTCTGTGTAATATACATTTACAGACACATATTTTATTCAATGGATTCCAAATAATTTTAACAACTAAAATTCTGATTTTTATATCATTGGATATGATTTCTAATGATCATTGTATTCATTAGGAGATTTTTATTAAAAGATCCCTATTTTGGAACTTTTTATACTCTACTTTACTAAGTATTATTGATTTTCGAATTTTATCTGGCAACAGTGCATAATATTAGACATTTTCATTTAAAAGGTTCTTTGGATCTATTGCACTGTATTTCATGATCACATGTCACAAGATCTTCATTTTTTCATTTGAATCCTTCTGATTTGAATTGATTTTGCTTGAAAAACATGGATTGGGAATGTTGTTGTTTTTAAAGTTTTAAATCTTTAATTAAAAAAATTTAATTATACTGTTTTAGTGTTTCGAAAAAACTTTTAAATTTTTAATTGGATAGATTTTAAGTGAAGGGCCTTTTATGGATATTTTAATTGGATAATTTTAATAGGAAATTTTATTGGATAGTTTTTAATTGAAAACTTTGAATAGGAAAGTTTTAAGGTAAAGATTATTTTATTTCATTGGAAAATATTGGTATTTGAAAAAATTTTAGTAATTGAGATATCTTGGCTTTTATTTTCTTTTTTTGTTTTTTTTTTTCCTTTAATTTACAAATTGAATTTTGGAATAATCCAATTTTTACCCAACATGATGTATTGGGGAAGGGCTGTTACCATAGGACGGGCTTAACCCCACAATTGAGTCCCCAGTCTGAATGTGCATGCTTTGTTTTGTTGGGTATTCAAATTAAACATTTAGTTTCAAATTTGATCCAATTTTTATTCATCTCTTTTACGTAGTTCTATAAATGTTTTCTTTTGTTGATTTTAGATTGTAATTGTTCTCTTATTTTAATGTGTTTTAATAATACTTCCTTTGCTTTAACTTATATATATATATATATATATATATATATATATATATATATATATATATCCGGTAATTGCTCTGTTTTTCATTCATAAGATGAATGCTGTAGGGAAACGTCATTGCATTTTCGTAACCGCATGAGTGCGTGTGCGGGTGTGTGATGAATACCAGTTATCACCTTTTTAATTTATTTTTAAAAGCCTAACCGATTTTTCGCCATTTTAATTTCTACAAATAAAAATCTTCTGTCTAAAACCTTATAAACATAAATCATGCGCTGCAACTATAAAGCCTCCATATAGTTGATCATTTGGGCTGATCTCATTCTACGGTCTTTCTAAACGCTTCCATCGTAAATATCTATTTTCGATTTTATATATAATGTAGCTCTTTCCGTGTGCTGCTTAACTGTATCAAGATGAAACAACTGACACACAGACACACACACACACACACACACACATATATATATATATATATATATATATATATATATATATATATATACGAGGGGGCCAAAATTAATCGGATTGAAAGCGCTGGACCATTTCTGTGAGTAGGCGTAGTAGAGAATTCTTCCACTAGGTGGCTTTCGTAGAGACCTTCCCAATTCCATCGCCCAAACGCCGTCTGCGTCTCCGTAGGATGGTAACGTTTGATGGTAGTAGTGTTGTTCTCAACAATTCTCGTTTAGTGCCTGCGAAATCGGTTATGACAGATTTAAATGAACAAAGAGTGTGTTTGAAGTTTTGCGTCCTGCTTGAATAGTCGGTAACGGAGGGTTGCCATAAATGCTTCAATAAATTTTAAAAAATAATAGAATGAGCCATACACAAGTTTCTGAATGGTTTGGAACGTGGTGACATGAGAGTAGATTTTGCTCATTCTGAGCATCCTTCATCGTCTCGAAACAACGGAAGCACTGAAAACATCCACTAAAAAAAATCAACGAGGATCGTCATTTCTCGATCGACAAAATTTCAAAACAGACAGAAGGGGATTCGAGCACGTGTCAACGGATTTTGACTTAAGATTTGCAAATGAGACGTGTTGCAGCTGAATTTGTTCCTCGCAAGCTCACACAGTGTCAAAAAAAAAGCCCATTCGTGTCAGCTTGAGCCTGGACAAGAAAAATCAAATTTAAAGTGACCCAAATGTTTAATCAATCGTTTTTGATAATTTTTGGTTTAACTGATAAGACCCCGAGACCAAGCAAGGACCTAACCACAAGCAGATATCTCAAGTCCCCCGACTAAAAAAACTCAGACAAGTGAGGTCGAATCTTTTAAAAATGCTAATTGTCTTTCTTGATGTTCGTAGAATTGTACACCAAGAATTTGTAAAAAAAAAAAAACTCCCTGTTTAAACATCAACCAACACTTTTATTTGTAAGTTTTAAGATGTTTGAGGGAGGATGTGGGGAGGAAACGCCCGTTACTCTGGCGATCAGGTGACTGGTTTCTCCATCATGACAACACCCAGCATTCATGGCCTTATATGTGAATCGCCATTTGAGTTCGAAGGGATGGATTATCAATTTCTACCCTCCGTATTCGCCAGATCTAGCCCCGTGAGACATTTTTATGTTCCCAAAAATGAAAAAAATCTAAAAGCGAGGTGTTTCGATCATGTGGAGCCTGTAAAAATAACTTCACAGCGACACTGGACGATATCAAAGTTGAAAATTTTAGAGGTGCTTCATACAGTGAGAAAGAAGACTGTACAAGTGAATCGACTCTAAGAGAGAACACTTTGAAGGAGACAGAAAGAATTTTGTAAATTAACTTAATAAATTAACTTTTCAAAGAGATTATTTTTGGGTCCCCCTAGTATATATATATATATATATATATATATATATATAGAAGTTTTAGAAGTAGTTTTATTCAGATTTTGTGACCATTGTAGCAATAGTATATGTGTTTAAATTATAGGTTTAATTTTATATATTAAGTATAGTTTAGTTTGACATTTCTGTATTTCGGTATTTTATTTACTATTTACATATTTATTAGCATTCCTGTATTTTAGAATTCTTTTTAACTGTGATACATCATTAGACGAAATTAATCGCCTATCTTCTGCAAATAGTATGAAAAAAAATGTAATTATAGAATTATTAATTTGGTATATATACATTATATATATATATATATATATAATTCTTATTTCCCTAATACTAAGATAATCTGAAAATACAAAATATTATTTAAACGACTTCGATATGAAATGTATATACTCTGATTCATGATGTATTTAGATATCTGCATCATAGTCTTTTGTATCGGAGTCTGTGATTCCATCATCTATATGATAAGAGGATATGAACTGATGCCATTATCTATATGATGAATTGAAGCCTCTTCAAATAATCGTAAATTAATTACACTCTCTAATATTAAACAATAAAATAGTTTCAAAGTTGAAAATAGTTTTAAAAAAAAATTATACTCCTTTTTTTCTCGAACTCACCAAAAATCATCATGTGTGTAATTTCTTTCTTTAAATTACAGAATAAATTATTATAACAAAAATTATTTTTCCATACTGATGATTTTGCTCTGTTTTCTTATTTTGTGCTTTCATCAGTTTCTAACCGGGACTTATTTTTTAATCTTAAAATTAAAGCATTTACTGATCTGTGGGAAATGTTAATGCTCTGAGCTCTTGATTTTTCAAGGATGTGTCTTATCTCAATTCAGGGGTCAAAAGTGAAAAATTTGCTCATACACATAAACATTGAAAATCTAGTCCAATAAATAAAATTTTCGCAAAGCATATCGGTTAAATCTCCCGATATTTTTACAGGGACCAATCAAATAGGTACATGTTACCACCACCTTTTGAGATTTAACCGTATGGAAAATCAAAGTCTTGGGTAAAATGAGATGAATGTTTGAATTTATTTTAGTTTTAAAATTCTCAAGTACCAGTTATAGGAAATTTGAGCAATCCTTAATGTTTTCTGATGTTATTTTTGTCATTCAGCTATAATTCAAAATAACGAGCTTCATGTCATTAGCCCTTTATGGAGACTTACCCCTATATCTATTGAACAAATCAACAAAATCAGAAACTCATATTTTCATCAAATGATACTCACCATCATAAAAATTATGTTTAATTTCCACAAAGGAATTTAATATTTCTGTTTACTTCTATCTTTCATTAGTACTTGAAAAGGCTTCATATTAGTCTAATAATATTGATAGTTACTGATCATAAAAATATTTTGTTTGTCAATTTTGAAATAAAATATTAAGAAAATTAATCGGCGTATTTTCGTCATAAGTCTCTTAATTCTTAAGAAAATAAAGAAACATTTGCTTTTTCTCTTTCATAATCTTAACAAACTTTGAGTTAATACTAATTTCGCAATGAATACAATTTAGAATACCCCCAAGAGATTGGTTTATTTAAAAAGGAAAAAAAGAAACCATTATTTTATTTTTATATTCTTATTTTTTTCTCTAAGCGAATTTTATTTTTAGTATAACAGCTCGCAGGTACTCATAAATTTCATCGACAGCTTCTTGGCTAGGATGACTGGACCCACACATTCTGTCAGAAAGCGTACAAACAGATTGCATCTGGTGAAAGAAATACTTCTCGGCCGAATTCACAACACATCCTTCTTTGGAAAAGGAGAAAATGCAAATTCGATCCCAAAAAATCTTTTGACATCCGCGGAAGCACCCCCGAGAGAGATAGATGAAGAAGTGGCCCGTGTGCATGAATCTTTCGCAACAAGAAATATGTCCCGAGAACTACGTGATTTCGTATCCAACTTTTCCTGTGGAATTGAGTTCTGCGAATGGTTTTCTCTTAACCTGCCCCCACCTCTCCCTTCCGCGGACAAACACGAGAAATGGATTTTTCTAAACTTTCAAAACTTTCGTGGGACCTATTTCGAATTTTTCCTTTTATCTTCGTTCGCAGCGTACTATATTCAGCATAAAAAAGAGATTAACTCTCTTGATATTTATCTCGCGATTTCTACGAGCACGTAAAATTCATTTTTTTGCTTCTAAAATTTAATTTTCTGAACATTTGCTGTTATGATCTAAATTATTATTTAAAAAATATTTGAAACAAAAATAGTGCTACAAATTGAAACTCCCAAGTATAAATTTTTAAGATGTTGAGAAAAAATGCGCAATTTCTGAAGCGATTTTGTTAAAAATCTGAACAGTCAAAAAGTTAAACAAAAACCGCAAATGAGCATTCTAGAAACCCATTTGTAAAACTAAATAATCAAATTTTTAAGCAGCATTTTCTAATTGAATTCTTGGGAGAGAAATTGAAAGCATTTTTTTAAATATGGGACTTTTTAAAATCGTTATTAAAATATTGTTCTCTCATGACAAATTTTCATAATAAAAGAAAGTAGTTATTTGTGGTTTTTTTTCAACATTTACTTATAAAAATATGTATCTTAAACATATACTATTTACTTTCGTCCAAAGCTTTTTTATCTTCGGGAATTGTCTTCGATCTAAACTCGAAATGAATGTGGCATTCAAGGGTCACCAAAATTATCAGTTTCAGGTCAATTTAAATGTATCAGAATAAAAGACGGAAATTTAATCTTAAAAATAGCATTTTATATCACAGAACTCGTGAGAAATTATACGAAAACTTTGTTATTTATATGCTATTAAATATATAGTATTCTATAAATTCAATCAGATTAATGCATTGGTTTAAAGCATATTGCGTTTTTACTCAAATTAAATATGAAGTTTTTTGAGATAACTTAACCTCTAAAATGCTTTAAATTTTGCTTTTTTTCATTACTATTATTATTATTATTATTTTGCTGTTAGGAAATGGAGCCTGATTCGCTAATTCTACAGACATATTATTCATTAGAATTAGATAAATAAAACGGTCGCAAATTTAATTTTAAAATTGTCAGCAAACATTTCTCGACCCCGAGAGAAAATATATGTGTTTGCTCTTTTTTCTCAAAATATAGTTTTATAGGATTCCAGTAGACTTTCCTCATAATCTACTTCATCCATAGAATTTATATTTTGCACATTATGAAATGAGGAAATTTGTTAGAGAGTGAATATTACTTTTTTCTAATAAATACTCACAAATATTAAATTTTGTACAATATTTAAAGGAAAACTGAAAAATTTGAATCATAAAATATTTTTTTAACATTTTTAATTAATTAAATGAACAGTTAAGTGTAATATTAATTTTTTTAAAAAAAATTTAGAAATGTTTGTTGAAAAAATGTTGTTGAAATGTTGCGCTGAAATTTTTTAAGTAATAAGTGTGGTAGATTTTATGCAAGATGTAACTAAAGGTAAATACAAATACATTATTCATAAATGCAATCAAATGTATTGATCATTAATTGCTTTTATATAATAATTTATGAGTATGCATTTCATTTCCTTTGCACAAAAACATTCACAAATAATACACATATCTCAATGTTAAGCAATGACTTCCACTGGATAACAACAAATGACTCTTTATTTGAGAGTCTTCAGAGTAAGGAGCCACTCAGGTATCAGAGCTAGAATAGTAACAGCACAAACAGAAAACACAGTACTTATACAGATTAGCGGCACAGGTACAGGAACAAAAACATCACTCGCAATGACGGTCACAGTTGTTACAGCAACGCTCAGCTCACCAGTTTCCCTGTTCGCACTACAGATAATCTCCGCAATAATACTCTGCAGTTCCGAGGCAAGATTCCGGGCAGATACACGCTGCTTCTCCTCAGATTCACCCGGCACGCTCCACTTCCAAGTGTCAATACCTTTCAGTCGATTTTCTGATCGTCCTTAAAGCAGACTTCTCAGTCTTAGGCTCTGAGCGCGTTTACAGATGTTCCTGGCAGGTGTGTCGTCACCCAGAAAATCAAGAAAAGTCTGTAACTTTCTTCCAAATCTAGCTCTACCCAAATTCTCTCTTCATTTTGTCGGCAGTCGCCAAGTTTCTCCCCAAAACGGTCATCAATATAAGTCATTGCTTAAACTTTCCTTGGCTTATTGACGAAACCTCTGTAAATATTTCTTTTTCTTCACAAGAGAATCGTTACAGTGAAGCGTCATTTGGGGTTCGTCACAATACAGAAGTCTTTTGCGAAGAGATCTAACAATAGTAATCTTAGAAACATTGGTCTTTTTAAAACAATCTCCTTTTCCTTTTTTTTACACTTCCAGAAACATTCGGTTACTATCAGATAATACGATCAATATTACAGGTAGGATTTCAAATTGTTAGATAGATGATATATTTAACTTTTGAAATTGTAAAATAACACAAAATTTGTTTTCCAACCTTTTTGTAAAGAAGATTACGAGTGAACGGAAATGATACAATCGAGGCAAAGGGAATGTCATTTTCATTGGAACCGTCCCTGTATCAGATACTCAGGGCAAACCATTTTTCCTCAGAAGAACGCTTTCCTAGATAACCTCTTAATGGTTTTGTGATAAGTTACCAAAACACGATTCACCAAATTGTTTGGTCTGAAGCAAAAAGACAGTTAGACAAAACTTGTTTCATTCCCCTTCTCAGTCCTTATTTACGATTTTAAGAAATCAAAGAAATCCATCATACAATCATAATTGAAAAGACCCGAAAATACGTCTCCTTTTTTTTTACTTTACGTTTAATTTCTGATTTCAATGCAAAAAAGGTATTGTTTTCATCAATATCTTTTAGTAAGTAATTTAAAATAATCATATTTAGCACCGAAATGAATTGAAACATTTTTTGTATAAAAATTAATTTATTATACAATTTATGTACATTACATGAAACTTTAAAACGACATTCATTCATTTTCATGGCGGCATTTAAAAAATTATGCAATTTATTAATCATTTTGAAGACAGTTTTAAAAGTGATTCATACTTTAAAACACCGTACGAAAAATATAATGCATGTCCTATATTCTCGTAAAATCTTCAAAGGAAAGGCATAGCAATTTAGTTTTTTCCAAATTTAAATTCATATTTCATTAGAAAATTAAGTGAGCATTCAGTTACTTATTTTTAAAAAACGTTAATTAAACTTTTGACGTAAGCTGTCTTTTAAATGTTTCATAATTCTACATGTGAAATTTTTCGTGCATTGATGAAGATAATATACTGCTGTTTGTAGAAAATGCAACACCATGAAAGAATCATCAGAATCAAATGAAATTTAATGCAGAAACGACTTGTACTGATACAAATAAATGATGAAATTTTCAAAACAAAAGAAACAAATTAAGCGTCCGAAATCAGTATTTGGTGCAGCCACCATGCGCTGCAATAAGTGCTGCTATACGACGTGGCATGGAGTCAAACAGATGTTGAATATCTGCTTGAGGAAGAGAATTCCATATCGCTTGTATGCGCAACCAAAGTTCGTCTTTGGAAACTGCAGGACGCGGATCACGAGCGAGACGCCGACCAACCATATCCCACACGTGCTCAATAGGCGACATATCCGGTGAATAAGCAGGCCAAGGAAGAAGTTGCATGCGTTGTGCTGAACAGAAGTCTCGAACAGTCCGCGCAACATGTGGGCGTGCATTATCCTGCTGAAAGATAGCTCCAGGGATGCCTTGAAGGAAAGGAACGACTTCGGGCTGTAGCACTTCACGGACGTACCTGTTGCTATTGAGATTACCCTCAATTCGTATCAAATTGGATCGTCCATGATACGAAATCGTACCCCAGACCATAACTCCGGGTGTTCGACCACTATGTCGTTCAATAATACACTCAGGAAGGCAGCGTTGACCGGCATAACGTCTAACACGAACACGGCCATCATGGGTCCACAAATTGAAGCGTGATTCATCTGAAAAGACAACTTGGTGCCAATCAGCTCGCCTGTCTCTGTGCTCAAGAGCCCACTGCCGACGCAGCCGTCGATGATTCGCCGTGAGGGGAATCCTGTATAAAGGCACCCTTGCACGCAATCCACGGCGCAGCAGACGACGACGAATTGACGAAGCCGACAAATGTACACCTGTAGCAGTAGACCAACGTGCTGCCAGCTGCCTGGAGGAAGCTGTGCGATCATTCACCGCCATGCGGAGCAGGTGTCGATCATCGCGCTCTGACGTCACCTTCTGTCGTCCAGTGCCTGTTTTTCGAGTTGTTCGGTGCTCGTCGGTCCACTGCTTCCAAACTCGCATCACTGTGGAACTGTTCCGCTGCATACGAGCTGCTATTGCGCGATAGGAAAATCCTCCTTCTCGAAGGCCGATTATCCTCCCTCGTTCAAACTCCGTAAGTTGCTTGAATTTCTTATTCTTCCGTCGTGGAGGCATACTCAGGTCTCACTAAACGTTTGCCACTAACAAATAATCATAGACTTTTTTCAACGTCCCGCTACAGCACTTTATTTATACGCTTTCAGCATCAATTCAGAGGGCGCTGCGCGCGCCGCGCACGCGCGATGGCTCTGAAACTTTATTAATTTGCATAATATCCTATAATTGACATTTGCTGCGAATTTCATTTGATTCTGATGATTCCTTCATGGTGTTGCATTTTCTACAAACAGCAGTTTATGTACTACGAATTGTGAGGCAATAACTTTAACATTCCATTGGATAAAAATTTGTTGGTTTACTATAGTGAAAGTTAAAAAATACCATTTCCTGATCGATTCCTATGACAAGACAAAGTTCGTAAAGTACATTTTCAAAAATTTATGACAACTTATTGAATATGAAAGGAAATTTACTGTCCCTTTGTCAAAGGGCATTCAAGATCACTTTCTGCAGACAAAAATGAAAAGATATCAAATCCTAAACGAGCGATTAGACACAAATGTTCAAGCATGTGTGCTTTATCAAGTATTTTAGACTGAAACCTTTCGTCTGAAGGAAACCCTATTTTAAATTATCTCAGCTCTTGGGATCAAAATTGTAAAAATAATGCCAAAATACAAATATGTTAGAATAATTTTGGTTTCTTTTTGTAAAGAGTAATATATTTCTTTCTCGCTTAACAAATTAAAAAAAAGGAGTGACAAAAATTGAAACTAACAATTTAAACAGAGCTATGTTGTGTTGTATCATACAACATTCGTAATTTGCTCTAATGATGTAAGAAACTCATTATAAAATTAACTCTTCAATCAAGAATTTTCTGACTGCAAGATTTGCAATGCCTTAAGATACAGATATTCAGTCTAACACTGAATATCTATATTATCCTGTGCCATAACACATTTTACTTTCCTAATATAATATACGAGTATATTACATACTCAACTCAAAAATGGAACAGGGTTGCTTGTGCTGATGGGTTAATAAACTGGCTTATACAACTGTTGCTTGAATCTCATCATTTAAATTTAAATCTTAATTTCGAAAAAGGAGAAAAATGAAACAATTTTTAATCTTCTGAATTAAACAGGACAGTTTGAGTTGCTTAGAACTCGTCATTATAGCTAAAAAATATATATCTATGGTGTTCTTTCTTCCGGAAAAAGCCAAAAAGGAGTGCCATCACATATAATCAAAATATTCCAAAATGAGTCTAATTACATGGCTTAGAGGAGCAGAAACTGATTTCTTTTTCTTTTCGATTACTTTTTTTTCCTTTTTTATCACTCACTCTAATTTCTTTCGCGTCATGAGATTATTGCCAATATTCCGATTCAATGATTTGAAAAAAAGAGAACTCGTCTCATTTAATTAGTTGAATTGTCAATGCTCCGTGCCTTTCAACAGAGCCACCCACTAGCTAGAAGTTTAAAAAATGCTTTAGAAATGTAGTTTAATTTTACAAAATGAAATCAACCTGAGACTATCATCTGATTATCTGTTTTGCAGTTCCGTAACGAACATCGCTTTCTGTTTTTACAATGTATAAAAACTAGCAGAAAGCTTTGCACTCCTTACGTATGAGTTTGATTGATTAAACATCTATTTAGAAAGGTGCCTTTAATTTTTAAATAATTCGAAATAGATTCAAAATATATGAGTGATTTTGCTGAAAGTAAAAAAGATTAGTAATCAGTGAAGCACAAATGTTACAATGTAAGGTTAAATACAAAATATATTCGTTAAAATATTACGTTGGATTAAGTATCTCTATCAGCACTATTGTTTATGCTAGATTGAATAACTTTAATATTTAATGGCTTCATTTTTAAAGTTTATTTTTATTGCACAGATTCAATTCGTTCCATTAGAATAAACAAGTTAGTAATCTGAAAGCTTTATGTTTCTATATACATCTAGCTTTTGGAGTGGTCCTGAATCATATATAGAAATATTGTTATTCATAGGTAAATATGCTACAAATAAAATACAAAATGCTCTACTTTACCATGGATTGCAAATTTATTGAAATCTTTTACTAAACTCTGAAATAATATCTTTTTCTCTGAAATACTTGCTGGTATACCCGTTCTTCCCACAGGCGAATGGAAAAACGGAACAATTCAGTTGAAGGGATGAAAGTTTTTTTTCAATAAGAACCAACTTTTAAGTGTAATTTTAAGCGGAGAGCAAATTAGCCTCCTAGGCTAGTAGAATTAATAAATGAAATAACAAAGTGAAATAAACTTAATCCAGATTTATTTAAGCTTTAATAATTTTAAATGCTTAATTTATAATTTAAAAATTATTTTTAAATAAAGCTGTAATTAATTATTAAATGTTACATACGGTATAAAAGTAATTGAAACTCAATAATACTGAATATTACATTTAGTTTATTCACACGCATTTAATTTAAAAAGTTAACGATCCAGCTACCAAAAATACTTCAACAAAAGTATGTTACACATGCCAATAGAAAAGAATATTCAAGTTTTTCTAAAAAGTATACGAGTATAAGGCTCTTCGTATCCCCCCTCTCAAAAAAAAAAAAAAGATCATCGCCAATTAGACTGTCTTAACTTTCTGTCGAGAATATTTACTGGATTTTTTAACTAACCTCTCACTTAGAAGCAACGCGATGACTTTTGGAAACGGAATTCGTCAATTTGTTCCATGGTGACGTGACGAGGATGGTCATTGAATAGTATTTCCCACTCCAAACTATCCGCAGCAACCTAGTGGTCAAAGTAGCTGGCTCAGTTTTTAACGAGTCGTGGGTTCGAACCTTGATGACGCTATAGTGCACGTTAAATCTGTCTAGGTCACAAGTATTCCCATTAGCATGGTGTAGAAATATGAGAGGGAAGTGCCAGTTCATCATCCTCGTCACTTGACGAAGGTTCTCAATTGCGATGTGCATCTCCAATAAGCCTCGTGTTGCTTCTCAATGTAACGTTACTAAACAATTATACTCTCTGTGAACTTACACTCCTTGCCCACGGGGGGACTTGAAGCCTCAAAATACCACGTTTTGCCAATATGTGTCATTGCACGTCGCTTTGATTTGACACCACTACAAACTCGGTTCTCTGCATATGGGTACCTTCTCATACCCATTGTTTCCAACATATTCTTATAGCACACTCCAAACTAATGACCTGGATAGTAACACGGTAGGTCGACCAGCCTGCGGTTTTCATAACGATGATCAGGGCGCTCTTTAACTATTTAATTTCACGAAATGTCTTCTCACACGTCTATCTGCTTTCTTCGCTTTCTATAATATTCCTATAGATGGAATATGATCATTATGTTTATGAATCTTCCCCTAAGCACCAGTCACCGGTTTATATGGGGTCTACTTCCTGATTGCAGCACCACTGTAAGTTGTGTAGTCATGCGCATTGGTACCAAACATGGATGTCTTCACACCGGACATCATTCAACTATTTTGCAAAGTTTCGCGATTGTCGCTCCCTTTTTTCTTGGTGCTCTATTTTCAGTGCTACTGAGTGCATTTTACATTGATGGAAAATTTCGATTGCATTCATCATAAATTTGATCATTTGAATTTATCTGTTTATTTAGTCGAATTATTGAATTTAGTAATTTTTGTTCACAATGCTTTAAGATACGAAATGTCTTCCCTCTGACTTAAAATATTTCAGAGCTTAATCGAAGAAAAAAAAAATTTCTCGATTAAGTAGTGTTTAGAAAATAGTTATCTCCAACTTAATTTCTATATTTGAAGATATTTGATTACTGTATTTACTATAAAATAAGTTATTGAATCAAACATTTTTTGCATTTTAGCAACATCAGCGAAATTTTTTTCTACAGCTTTTAACTTTTTTTAATGAAATAGATTTTTAACAAACTTACAAAAAATGTTTTTTTTTTCGCTTTGAAAATCTTTCTCAGTAGTTACTTAGATTAAGGAATTTATTTAAAACTATATACGCTTTTGAAACAAATTATTTTTAAGTTGAGCTACTAAGTATTTTTTTTTTCTTTTGCTTAATGTAACTATATTTTAACTTATTTCTTTCCCTAATCCAAACGTTTTCCACTTCTCTAAGAAATATATTTACTGGACACATCTGTGCAAGCACTCAATAAATTTAATGCATTTCTTAAAATGAAAAAAGAGATCTTTAAATCACTACTTTCATCAACCTTCTGGGAAAAAATTGGTTTAATGTAAAATTCTACAAGGAACAAATTTTTCAGAGCATTTAATCGTCGCTTTTTCAATGCGATATACGTTTCGATAAGATTTTTTTTAATTACGTGCCGTTGCTGAATGCCTGAATGTTTTTAATTAGTAAATGGGAAAAGCAGACGAATATTTGTTTATGCGATTCACTTCACTTTAAAAACGGAAGGAAAAGGGATGGAAACACTTAACTTACATTCGAAGACCGCGCGTGCTACACGTCGCCAAATGATCGTTCTTAATTAACGTTCGCTATTAGTTGACTGCGTCAAATTCTGTCGCGAGGGTTCGAAAGTCACATCATCTAATTTGTCTCGTCACATAGTATCCGTCACCTGCACGTCCTAATTAAGAACGATTTTTATTCAGATTCTTCGTTTGTTTTTATCTCATAAACAGGTAGACGAAACAAAAGGCAGTGAAACCGTTTGATGGTAAAAAAAAAAATAACTACATTCCCACATTTTTATTTTTATTCTATAATGGTAATCATTCGAAAAATCTATCATGATTAAAATTTTGATTAAAAATTTCATTTGGATAACAATATGTATTAATCGATTTCTCATGCAGATAAAAACGAGGAAGTTTTCTATTAGAAGAAAATTAATATTTCAAATGTTCTTTGGAACATTAAATAATAACTAGTAGAGTAAACATAAATGCAATTTGAATATGTAAGTAATATGAGCTACGAAAAGTTTTTTAAATTTGTAATACATTCGTTTTTAAGGAAATAATAAAAAGGTAGCAGGAAAAATCCATTAAATATCTGTAATTGAAAATAAATTTTTTTCTTGAAATTAAATACATACCTAATATTTTATTTTCTCTTTAATAACAAGAAAGCATTTAAGTTAATTCGAGTACAAAGAAAACAATCAATTTTGTGTTTGCTATTTTGAGATTTATTTCAGCTTTAATGATGTCTTAATGTATAAGAATTTTTCTTAAGCGATTACCAATTTTTTTAAAAAAAAACTGTTTTAGGATGCATAATTCTAATTACTGAAGAACTGTTTTTTCAAAATAAAAAATTTCCTTTGTCTTCATTGGGAATGTTTGTATTATCTGGTAAAATGTTATATCTGTGACAATTAAATTGCATAAAAATTGTATTAAAACTAAAGACTTCAAGTTCTATTTATCTAATATGTTCTCATAGGTACCTGAAATATTTTCAGAGATCTCTAACTGGGAACTTAAATCTCTTGAAAGAAATCCTCATTCAATTCTTTAACAAAACAAAAATTAATTCATATTTTCTTATTATTTAAATTAAACATATTGTTTGATTTATGTTTATTATTATTTTCAATTATACGTCATTTTAGTATATGATTAACATTGAAACATTTTCTATATTTCAATAAAACATGTAAATTTGTACACCTTTCTGATAAAGCAAGGCTTGGTTTTAAAGAAAGAATTCCAAAGCTTTATTTTATTCATAATTTCACAATTCTTGGTGTACCTTAATACTCCGTTAATTTTCTATGTACAGAAATATTAACTTTTTGACAAAATTTCCATTCTTACTCACACTTGCACCAACACGTAACTAGTATGGCAAAGCTGTCTGAGAAGAAATGCCGTTGTTGTTGTTGACATTAAGCTTTAATAGCAGCTTTCAGTGGGTTGAAATGAATGAAAGTGAAGTTCTTTAAGATTTTTTTTTTTATTTTTGAGAAGATGGAAGGCTACGATAAGTTCGCAACCCTGAATTGCCAGATTCTAAATAACTCCTCGTATCTTCGACTTCATTTCCGTATAAATCACCATATTTTTTAGTTTATCCCACACTAGTAAGATAAGGAAAGAAAGAAAAAAACAGTTACACATAAAGGACATATGTAGCTTTCAGATACGACACGTATTTTTAAAATCAGTTCACAGATATAAAAACTTATAGACTCTTTGAGCCATTATGTTTCAATCAATTTCATCGTACAAACAGTTTTCTCTTTATCCTGTTGTCAAATATTGAGAAAATATTCAGCATTTAAAAATGGAGAAAAATAATAAACCTTGATGCACACAATTTAGGTTCTTCAAGATCAGGGAGGAATAAATAGAGGCTAGAGGACTATATGCGGCCCGTTAGAAAGGACTTCTTTTGTGGCCCGCCAATACAATAAGAAAAAATATGCCTTGAACGTGAATTTCCTTCCTTGCGGGAAATCATATCAAGTCTATTTGCAAGGCAAGCAGGTGAAGACAGTTTGTATCATTTCCTTTCAATAGGAAAACAGAAAAATCCCTGAAAGTATTTCTGCTATAATTTGGTATCATCTGCAGAGTTTGGAGGATGAAGTCACACACAAGATTTCAGGACTTAACAAAAATTAAGCCTAAATTTAATTCGCTCTCGTATCCCAGCACTACAGTTATTGACACAACACTTGAGGAGCTGCAGCTTGGACCTAATGTAATGCACTCGGAATCACACTGTAAAATGAATGCTTAATGCTGTTGTGACAAGTGATTTTTAAAATTTTTGTCTGCTGAAAAACTTCCATCCATGAAGAAATTTACTGAGGAAATATTCTCTACATTTGGGTTCACATATATTTTTGAGCAAAATTTGTTCTGCTTGAAGATCAACAAGAGTAAATATCGATGCTTTTTGACAGACATTAATTCTCAGGCTGTGATAAGAATTTCAAAAACAATTTCACTCCTGATTTCAAAAACAATTATTGAAAAGTGTGATAGGGTACTTTTGTCTCGTTAAACTGATTCTAAATATAAATCTGCTTGAAGTTATTGGTGATAAATTGAACAAAACTACCATTATGCTATTTTACTTATATTTATCGAGTTTATGATAAAATTTAAACCTTTTCTGAAATGCAAAATTAACTTATAAAAGCAATCACTTAAAAAGATATGATCTTGGATTTAGCAAAGTGGTCCACTCGTAAATCCTAGTTGCCTAACCTTGTCAAAGGTGAAATATTAGTTTGAAACAACAATTACACGTATTTCAAGAAGGAATACTTGGTTGTCTTTTTTTCTTTTCTACCAAATGAATTCGATTTTTTGACACCATGAATCTCTTTGACCTTGTACCCGTCCTTCAGATGTAGACTATATGTCAGAAGCGTACATCTTTTCTAGTGGAGCAAAAAACTTCTAACCCAACATCCTTCTTTGGATGAGAAAAAAAAAGCAACTTCCACGCAAAAAATAACGCGATACTCAGGTTGGCATCCCCAAGAGAGAAGGATGAAGAAGTGGTCCGAATGCTTGCATCGCTTGCACTGAGATATATGCCTTATGAACTTCGTGAGTTTTGTTCAACTGAAGCCTCTCTCGTTTCAGAAATAAATGTCAAACTATTTCCTTAGCAATATCCGTATTCTCTATCTAAGAAACATGTTTGTTAGATTTCTCTGTGGCTTAAAGCTTCCATGGGGTTCTTCCTACATTATTTTCCCTCCTTACACTCGTACGTAGCATACAATATTCTTTATATCGATAAAAGCCTGAACGAAAGCTATATAAATAAGTATCCTATAAACACCCTCTCCTGCACATTATCATATTAATAAAATTTCTAAGCAACACTTTTGTATTGATTTTTGGCTGGTGGCTTTCCGATTTATTTTGAAAATATTGGAATTCAAATACTACAGAATATAGAAAAAGATTTTTTTCCCTTTTGGTAAGAGAAAAAGAAAACTTGTTAGGGATTTTTATTTATATTCAGGTTCGAACTTAAAAATCTGAATGCTAACATTTTTGAAATTGTATGCTATTTCTTCATAAAAGTCTTAAGTATATAAATTCATAAATTAAAGTTAAAATTTCGAATTAACTCCAATGGAGGATTAAGTTCTGCCTTAAATTTGTT
>BMAW01064803.1:186826-201804 GCA_019974015.1 Nephila pilipes | reverse complement strand
ATTATTATTATTATTACTTATTGGCTACATGTGTTTTATTATCATTAATGTATTTTATGATTCGCTCAAGATAACTCATCATCTGATGTGCACTAAAGAAGCAAAAATATTGCCTTCTATGATCTAGTGATGAAAATTTATGGTCTTTAAGCCTCGTGCTGCCATCTACTGACACAGACTTTAAAATGTAAGAGGATTGTTTTTCTCATTTTAGAAAAAATATAGATGACTTTTTAAAATGAATGTATCAAAGTCGTAGTAATATTTATCAAAATTCTAAATTAAAATTTCAAAAAGAAAAAGTAAGTTCGATGTATTTATATTTCGAGGTTTTTAAAATTTCCACAATTAGAAATTTTTGTTAGTCAGAAATGTTTTATTAACTGATAAATTTAATCAAATTCATGCATTTAAAACACTGAAGAGATCCACAAATTTAGTTGTTCACATATTCTTAGGTTATAAATACCTAAACTTTCTTACATAACAAAATATAAATAATCTTAGTTTGATATCTTACTTGTTTAATGTAATATATTTAAGCATAATGCTTCCATACTGCTACCATCAAAAAAATGTGGGTTAATTTTATAAACTACTAAAAACATTTTAATGGGTTTCCTAAGCGTAAGTTATGCAAACATTTCCACCTAATTCAAAATATTTCAGTTTCTAATGATGATTTATTGAACTCGTGTCTTTTTTTATAATGTATTTTATTTTAATATTAAGTTACTGATCTGATTGAAGAATAATTACTATAAAGCTCTAATTTATTTAATAAGTGTGAAAATTCGCCTTTTAAAATCTTTAAAAGTGTAAGAACTCTTATCTTTGGAAGAAATTATGATTAAATTAAAGGATCTGATAAATTAAAAATATCATAGTTTTGAATTAACTTATTGCATGTAACAAATATAAGAATGGAATAAAAATAAGGATGTGCTTTGTAAGAAATATTAGATTTTATATATAATTGATCTTCCTATTCTAAACACATTACGTATATATTTTCTTGCCATTATTTTTTTAATTAAAGCTCACAAATTTGATTAACCTGAATATTCAAGAAATTTTTTTCTGATGGAAAAATTTCCGTTTAGTATTATTATAGCAATATTTGCATTTTACTTCGAATAGATCGTAAAATCCAAGTTTAGTTAAAAAAATCAAAATTTCTAAAAAAATGATAGATGTCCTCACATTATCTTTGACTTATGTAATTTATTTATTTATTTTGATACTCATAAGCATCCTCATTATTCATGAATTTTGTAAATTAATTTGATTTTCCTACTCTTTATATAAAGTTTATACAAATTTGCAAATGCTTAATTGTTTTCGCTGTTGAGTGTACACATTATTCAAGTTCTTTATAATTTCATTCAAGTATGGTTTCGAATTCCTGTTTCACTAAAGGCACAACATAAGAATAAATGGCGGAGGCTGTTGTACTTTCAGAGGTCTGATCCTAAGAAACATAATGTTGTTGTGCGGAAGTTAGGAAATTGTAGTACTCTCCTTCATTTCAGGTATAGTCTTGTCCCTATACCATAGCTCAAAATTGCGTGATTTGTCTCCAATCATTTTCGTGTTATTGTAAAAATGATAGTTAAAAGTAAATCCAGCATATAGTAAATGTATGAAATAAGGATTTTATTCCATTGTTTGATATTTGTTGTATATCGAAATCTATTACGAAACTATTTTGAAACAATTTTCTCCTGTTAAATGCATTAAAATGCGTAGCTACCTTTTAATATGGAGTCTGACGAGTCGATAAAGAATTTTTATACATTGGTGACCCGGACGTGATCTGACTGCTGTCCTCCGGCAACAACCGTCTTTCCGATCCTTAATCCCCTCCTGGACTAGTCCGGATTATTTTCTTTCCTCCAATGACCTCATCGTCTTCTGCGCAACTAACCAGGCTTCTTTGTCGCTTTTGTTGGACTCTCCCAACCACTATATACTTAGCGTCATAATTTTTGGTACGAGTTGCCTTTCTCCGGTCCGTAGAATCCTAGTGGATCCTAAGGTTTGAGGGGAAATACCATTATTTAACATGGTGTCTTGAAAAATATATTGCAGTACAACATTCAACCCGATAGTATGATTTTCTGAAATCTCAGTTCTTTGGTATTTCGACATTGTTTCATGTTGATTTCAGTCAATCAAATTTAACAATAGCCCCTTGAAGGGATAATAAGTATTCCATACAAAGTTTTACATGAAACAGAATTAGCCAACAAAGATGCTAATTTTTTTAAAAATAATTATTAAATTCTTCAATCTAATATTAGAATTGAAGCAAACGATAATATAACAACGGATTAGAAATTTGATTGAATTTAATTGGTTGATTGATTGGTAAGCTAATTGATTAAATTGATTGATTGACTGATTGATATGGGATTGGTCAGAAAAGAAATTCAGGAAACACTTTATTTGCACCTAAGGTGCTATTGTTTTAGGGGGATCACTTTTGGAGTACCAGATCACTTTCAAATTTTTTTTATCGTTTGCTTTAATTTTAATATCGAAAAAGTTCACTATTGTCCATTTCTCGATATTTTATAGTTTACTTTCATTCTTATATTTAATAATAACTATTACAAAAAGAGCACACATTGGATAGCTGAATCTGTTCTTTGCAAAACTTTGCATAGAGTTCTATATATTATTATTATTGTTGTTGTTGTTTTGAAAAATAGTTTTGTAAACATTATGTCGTTGATTGAAACAGTAACCCCTTGGATGGCCAATACTTTATTAATTCGTAAGAGATTTCATAATAGAAAAAAAAAGGTTTAAAAAAGGGATTAATATAGTAATTTGAAAGCTAAATATAAATTTTTCTGCGTAACTAATATTTGCTTTCAACAACAATTCTAATTAAAATATTTGTCATTGTCGAATGCGAAGTAATAATCATTACTTATTTTTTAAACTAATTAACAAAGTCATTTTGTTGAAATAGCTGAAAATCTAAAGAAATTAAATTAAATTTTTTTAAAAAATTAATGTAATATTGCACTGCGTGTATCTCGTAAAACAATGAAACTTCTTTACCAATCATAATGAAATACTAAAATACATCAATCCTATTAAGAAGAACTGGTTCTTGTACTTTACTTCAAGCACTGAATCTTACTGAAGAAATTATGTGAAACAGTGGTTCCCAAAGGGTTTCTCCACACAGGGGCGCAGCGGAATCTCATATGTTTTTAGCTTATTTATTAATCGTGCTTTTTCAAAGAGTAGAGCGCCGTGAGTTGAAATGTTTGGGATTCACTGAAGAACATTGTGAGAAAATTGCTAAATCTAATCTTTGCAGAAAGAGCACAAATAAATAAAGCATAAAAAATTCGAACACTGATGCAAGTATATTCCCAAGCATTTACTTAGTAATATGAATGCATAGCCCTCACTCTCAACGAGTATCATATTTCATTCTAATCCAAAACATAAGCAATTCCATCCTTCAGTTAGTCACAATAACTTTTCGGGACTCTAGTTAAAAGTTGTTAAGATAACTGAGAACTCGTCACTCTATCTGGTCTTGGCAATTTGTGAACCGCACAGCGAACACTTCATGAACAGCTCGGCACGCACATGTATACACACCTTTAACCCTTTTGCGACGGGCATGTCATATATGCACTGGCCGCAAACGTTATCTCATGGCCGGGTGTGTCACCATTTAAACTTACTATGTGGCCAGGTATTCTCCACATGACTTTTGAATGGTCCTTTTAAATAGAATTAATTTAGATGAAGTAAACTGTATGTATATGAAGTTTTATTTATTCAAATTGTTTATTATTATTTTATTCAATTTATTAATTTAATTATCTATTAATTTGCTATTAAATTAATCAACTTATTTGTTATTAATTCGTTTATTTATTTATTTATTATTCCTTCATTTATTATTTATTTATTCAAGTGATTTATTTATTTATTCAAATGATTTATTTATTTATTCAAATGATTTATTTATTTATTCAAATGATTTATCTATTATCCATTTATTTATTCAAGAGATATACTTATTTATTCAAATGATTTATCTATTTTCCATTTATTTATTCAAATGGTTTTTTATTATTATTCAGTATTATTTATCAATATTTTACTTATTAATTTTTTTTAATTTTATGAATAAATTTTTTATTTATTCAATTTATTTATTATTAATTCATTCAATTTATTAATGTTTCTTTAATTGTTGCTCTATTTATTTATTTATTATTATTTTTATTTATTATTTCTTAATTGAATTTTTAATCTATGCGATTTAAATTTTTATGTAAGGTTTAAATTAATTTTTGCGAACTTTTTTCCAAAGTTAGGCTGGGCCGCGGTAGCCTAGTGGTCAAGGTCGTGGACTAGCGGTCGACGGTTTTCGTTTAGTCGCGGGTTCGATCCTTAGCCACCAAAGACCCTCCGTGTAGCCGGGGCTGATGCAAGTTAAATCTGTTCAGGGCCCAAAGTCCTCCCGTTGGCGTGGTGTGGATGTTAGGAGAGGGGGTGCCAGCTCAGGTGTCATCCTCGTCACTTGACCGTGCTTTAAAATTACGAGGTCCGTTGCCAATAGCCCTCGTGTTGCTTCTAGTGCGATGTTAATAAAAACTAAACTAACCAAAAGTTAAGCTTAGTAGTGTGAATTCCCCTTCTCCATAAAACATTGCTCCCAGTTAGCGAGCCAAAATGAGAGAGAGAGATTCGGGAACCAGGATTAATTATCACGAAAAAGTTTTCGCAGCAATATAAATACAATACCCCCACTAGCTATTGTATTTCCTTTCAATCCAATACACAAACAATGCTTTTCTTCAGACAGTCGCCATGACCAGGATCAAGACAAGATCTACTTTGGTGGCTGAGTATTCGATAAAAAAAAAATAATTCACTCTCTAGTATTTTTCCCCACAGTCAACCTTATATTTGCTATTTTAATTTTAAGAAAATTCTAGAAAATTAGAAGAAAATGAATCTAAAATTCTAGAAAATTCTTCTTTGTCTTCTAATTTTATAGAAGTAGAAAATTAGAAGAAAAAGAATCTAAATTCCACCTCAGAGAGGTATTTCTTACATTAGGCCAGTTTTATTACTGATTAATTGGAGAAATAACCAAAAAGAATTGCTTGTTTCCTGATCCATGGTGGCACTTCGAATGTGTTAGATACTTTTCAACAAATCGATTTCTCAGCTTTCCAATAATCCATAATATGTCACCATCTATTGACAGAAAAAATGAAATACTAAAATGCTACTTCTTCTCGGTCCGTCTTACAGCCGGCAATGCAATAATGTAATAGACAGCCGTGTAACTCAATAGGTTAAGAGTTAAAGCTGGTGTAGTAAATTGTCCATGTGTTTACTAGAAGTAGTTCATACACGTACAACATATCATGAGTCAATCTGATACTTTAAAGAATGTTATTTACAGTTCTTTCTTATACATATGTGCTTGCTAGGAGTGTATTTGAATAATAAACCATCATTCATTCTGATAATACCTTAAGGGCTGTTATTTACAGCTTATAGGAAAGTTGAGAAATGTTATTTAAATGCTATAAATATCTGAACTACTTTTGTTATCTTAAAAGATAATATTTCATTTTCTATTTTGATGACATAAAGAATGATAGTGAATAAAAACAAACGTATCTTACACAAGGTTTTATTTGTAGGTAACTTAACAACACACTTAGTAAGCTCCCATTGAGAAAAATCAAAGAAAAAAATTATTGGAAACGTAAATTATTTTTCATCAAGTTCTGGAAGTGGCAATGAGCCTGCTGACTTTGATAATGACCTTCCACGCGTGCGTGTGTATATGTAACATACGGTTACGCAAAAGACGTTTAACATGAAAATGCTTAAAATGAAAAATTGGTTAACACGAAATACACTACTGCAGCACCATGAAGGAAAGCTGTAAGAAAAAAAGATATTTATTGTACTTAAACAGTATGACATGAAGACAAAATGATTAAATTTGCAAGAAATTTGGGTGCTTACAGAGGTACGAAATTAGTAGAAACAGTTGCCACTTCTGGCAAGTAAAACGTCCCTTATATGCATGAAGGGCGGACTTCATGCATTACTTATAGACTTGAAGTCAAATTGGACTTGATGACAGAAACGGGCAACTCATTTCATGCAGCTGCAAGCCTATGCACTCTTCATCAAACGTATTAGCTGAAGAGGAGTAGCGGGACAGTCTTTCAGCAATCCATGACCAGATGCTTACTATGGGTGACAAATCTAGAGATCATGCTGGCCAAAGCAACAATCGAATATCCTGTGTATCGAAGAAGGTCAGAACAACGTGCATCATGTGGTCTTGCATTATCTCGTTGGAAGATGGCGTTTGGCAGGTCTCGAAGATAGGGTACAACCACTGAACGTAAGATGTCAGAAATATACCGATTTGCGTTGAAATTACTATCGATCCGAACTAGAGATGTACGTGACGCGTACCCAATGATTGCCCAAACCATCACACTAGGTAAAGAGCCCCTATGCCGACATCGAATGCAAGCAGGCGACGAGCAGTCTCCTCGGAGCCTCCAGACCTATATACGGCCATCAGAATACTGATCGCAGAGCCGGAACTCGTCTGAAAAGAAGCACTGGGCCACTTATGTGTATAGTTTTGTCGTTCGTTTGGCATACCAGATTCACCGTCTCTCTTTATGCTGCATTGCTAATTGATGCCGAAGTAATGATAGCCATGCTGACAGTTCACTCTGCTGCAAACGTCGTCGCACCGTATGAGCGGACACTTTCCCATGTCCTTGCCAATGGTACGTGATGTGGTCGTATGGTTTTGCTGGGTCGACCTAACAACATGTCTTTCCTCTCGAGTGTTAGTCAGGGGAGGGCGTGGAAATCCTGTATGTCATTCAGTATGACCCTCAGCAACCCATTGATTCCATATTCACATGAAAGTGATTAGAATTCGACCAGTAAGATGGGCAATATCACGTAACGATAATCCACACTGTAGATAGGCAACGATCCTGCCTCTATCAAGTTCCGACATTTGCTGGTAAGCATTTCTTCTTTTTATTAGAAGATTATGAAACACTGTTTAAACATTTTAAAAAATTATTAAATATTAAAAAGATAAGATAGTATGGCGTAATGCAGACTGTAATAAAACAGTTTAGTGAATCATATTCATTTCAAGCAATTTTAATATCATTGTAGTGTAATATACATGTAATAGTTTATATTCTGACTCAATAAAATTTCATTAATCCTGTAATACAACTCTAAAATATAAAGAAAAATATTGCACATCAAATGGAAAAAATTGCATTATCTGTTACCAGATTTTCACCGTTTCCCTTTAATAATTTTTTTAAGAAAACGACAAGCATAAAATCATCAGTTTCTTATTCATTTGAAAGAGGTTTAATAAACTAATACACTTATATTTAATTTATTATGTTGGATTAACTCGTTGCATTCAGTTATGTTCTTGAAAATTCGTTAAATAAAATGTACAAAATCTGAAGCAAATTTCTAATAGCATATTCTCATAAGATGCTAAAATTCTTTTTTTAAAAATTTCAATCTTAACCAAATAAGAAGTTTTAATCTTTCAACCTACAGTGATCCCAGGACCCCGGAGAAAATTAACAATAGTAAAGTTATTAATTGTTTATTTCTTTACAATGGTTAATAAATAATACGCATGAAAAAAGAAGGGCAATTAAAATAAAAAGGAGTAAATTTGTGTGTAACATTGCTTCCTCTTAAATAATTTATTTTATGACTGTATTTCTTAAAATTTATTCTCCTATTACTATAGAAAAAGTAAATTTCTGCAATGAACGAAAAGAAGAAAAAGGATGTAAAAATGTTACTAGATTCTTTAAAATACTGAAAGTTTTGAAATCATGACGTGTTTATTAGAATGAAAGACATTTTCCACTATGTCAACAGAAAATATGGTCAACTCGTTTACTTGAAATAATATGTTGAATTTTCCTATTGTTGTGATATTGCCATGTTTAATGGATAATTTTTATTCTCTTACATCTTTTGAAAGGTAAGAAATGTAGAGCCTTATCTTTGTTAAAAAATATTCTATTATTGAATTAACTCTCATTACCTGTATTCAAATTGAGAATTAATTTAATTTTGATAACGACTGTTTCTTGTATTTTATGCTCCCTTTCGGGGGGGGGGGACGGCATTATGTAACTGATACATATGAAAACATCGCTGCTGACTCTCGTCCCTTTTAACACTTTTACTTATAAACTTAATTTAATATTTGATACATCTAAATTATAAGGTTAATTAGTAAATTTTGTTGTTTGAGAAGGATTGAAAACTATCAGTGAACCCAATTTCGTGAGTTTCAACTTTCTTGATGCAATTTTTTGTTATTTCAATAATAATAAAAAAAAAAAAAACCATGAAGTAATCATATAAGACTTCTGTATTAGTATTTTTATACTACATTCTTTGAGTTGTGGTATGGCGAAATTTTAATCATTTAGAAAGAATAAAAGAAAACGCATCTTTCTTCCAAAAAGTAAATAAATAAAACCTAACTGGAGGGTATTTTTTATTATTTAAAGTAATTTAGTCATGATTTCTAGAACTTGCTTCTTATTTAAAACTTTTCACTGATATAATCTTCAAACTTAAGTTTACAGCCTATTCTGATAGTATCTTTCTTTCGAGAACATTTACGTTTACTTTTACTAATTCAAAGATTTAATTCGGGTAGGAAAAAAAAAAAGAGCGAATTCTCCTCTGGGAAGAACTCATTAATTAAAAACGATGGTGCGTAAGCCTCTAAACACATCATCTGTATAAAAAGCAATAGTGAAAAAAAGATCCGAGATCTGATATGATAACAAGGTTTTGAATGTTCTCACTTCTTGGTAGAGTGCCGCTTTCCATGTAAATAAAAATAAATCATGTTACTGTCAGAAGATGGCGACACTGGCGACTGAAAGAAAAGTGACGCTTTTTTTCATTATCATAGATCATTTCATGTGGTCATGCTCATTAATTCTGTCATGTCGGTGGCATTATAAATGATTTAGTATCGAGTCATAAGAAGTTTTCAGGAAGTGAAGGCGAAATACTAACAGCACTTTTCAGCTCATTACTTGAATAAATGGGAGACAGAGTAAACAAAAAGCAGCGAAATAAATCTTATTGAGAGAGCACAAAGGAAACTTTATGCCGGAGAAATAGAAAACTTTTATCTTAAGGCTAATAATTAATAAAGACGGGCTGAAATGTCTCAATTATCTACTTAGTTTGTGAGTGGGGTATAATCTATGGGAGCTTTAGCTGGAAAACGAGTTGTAACAACCGTTTTCTGTTTTTTATTTGAGAAATGATTTCATGATTCTAACTTTCTGTAACTACTTAGTTAATGAGTGTTTACTAGTTAATTTTATTAGATGAAAATCAGTTAACATGAATCATCGCTCATGCAGCTGGGCGATTAGAGGAAACCACAAATATATCATTCAGTTTATATTTTAGGATAGAGTCGAAAGAGTTATTTGCTGCCATTTTAAACACATAAAATCAGTTCATATTTTAATTGTTACTCTTAGCTCTCAAAATAATGAATTGATAAAGAAATACGATTAAGTTATTGATAAAATATGCAAAAAATAAAAAAGGGAAAATATGTACAAGAAGCGAATCAAACAAAAATGAGCCTGTTTTTTTTTATCTACTTTTTTTGTTTGTTTAAAATGGAATTCATACCTTATTTTCAATGTCTATACTTTTTATCAGAAAAATTCACAATTTTTTTTTATTCCCAGGGTGTATAGTATACATACTACAACATTTTCCCCAAAAAAATTCTACTTGTTAGTATTCAAAAACTACGCATTTTTGTTATCAGTTTTTGTTTCAATAGAAAGAATCATTTTACCTATAATTTCTTGCTATAAATGAAAAATTTACTTAATTTAATCCCACAATTTTAGTATATTTTGAAATCTCTTTTTTTAAAATCTTATCAATGCTTTAATTAGTTGATTCCCCCCCCCCTTTTTTTTTTAGGAAAAACTCCACCATTATTTGAATATACTGAAACGTAAATTTATCAAATTTAATTTGAAAAGTTCTCTTTCAAAAGCTAGTTTTATTCTAATAAAATGATGAAAAAAACGACTATGTTCAAATGGTATGCGTATCAAAGGTTTTTAAAAAAGTGTACTTCCTTTGAAAATTCAAAAATTTACCATTCTTATAGCAGAGAGGTCGTAGTACTATTCACAGAAGGAAAGTATAATAATTTAGTTTCTATAAAAAAAATATGAAGCTATATGCCTAGGATTCATAAATGCGTTCCCAGATTAAATACTTCTATTGATACTGATAGCAGAAGATACGGCTCTACACGCGTTAAATTAATTTATTCTCAAGGTCAACGTTAAGCTGTGGGAATTGCTCAACTGCAAAAGGCCTAACGTTATAAAGGTCATTGATTCTGCAGGAAACTCTAATGATATATATATATATATATATATATATATCATAAAATTTTGTCATTCACTAAATTAATTGCCTTTTTGTTTCTTTTATTGATTATTTTGTTTTGAAAGGTTACTGCTAAATAGAGTATAATTACTATTAAATGATAAAATAATTTAATAATCACTATTACTTTAAAATAATTTAAACTATTATTGATAACAATAATAAATAATTTATTTTTTAATCAATAAGGGTTAATAACAGTTAATGTGCTCAAATTATAAATTATTGTTACTTAGTGAACTCGACGGATTTTAAATTTAAATTAAAATTATTTCTAATATGCAAGCCCAGAGCTAATTTGTGCATCGTAAATAAGTAGCAAAATATTTACAATTTATACGTCAATTAATTTCTTGAAATTGCTTCTTGGCATTTGTGTTATTTTAAAATGCCTCTCGCTCTATAACTTCACGCAAATCCCTGCTTATTTTCAATGAACATGAATACATTTTCATCTTTAAGAATCCCCTATAAATTTCGAGCTTGAAATAATTTGAAGAAATGTTCAAATATCAGTATTTTTTATTAACTTAAAATAGCAAAAAACATAATATTTTACTGAAACTTATAGAAAGTCTAAAATTTTCTTTAAACGGGCAAAGGCAAATGGGATTGAGAACAATTTTGATGCTTTAACATCAAATGATTTTTTAGCTTTTAAGACGAACTCTTAAAAGATATAATAGGTGAAAAATCACACCTCGTAAATAGTTTTTCTAATATTACTAAAAAATCGAATTACTAGTAACACTTCAACCATTTATGGGGTCAGTAGGGATATCGTCATCATAAAAAAAAGGTTACTTTGTTACGTACGAGGTATGGGTATCATATAACAAGACTGACGTTGTAAAAATTCTATTTCGATGTTTTACATATTTACTTATTATCGTCTTTAATATACACCCCGCCTCTATCCCCACAACGCTCCTTGCCATTCTTCCATTGTTCGAAACAGTGCTGGAAGTTATCTGTCATCTTCTTCAGGATGCGTGCCACTTTCACTTTTACAGCTTCAACAACTCAAATATTGTTCCTTTTAATGCAGATTTCACCTTAGAAAACAGATAGAAGTCGCATGGCGCAAGATCCGGTAAATAAGGTGGATGGTCTAACACTGGGATGCTGTACTTGGCTAGAACCCTCTTGACAAACAATGGGGAATTAGTCGGCACATTGCCTTGATGAAAAAATTTACTTTTCCGGATTCTTTGTCGATTCCTACAGTCTCAGCGATTTCACAAATACTTAACCGACGTTCAAATCGAACTATATTACCGATTTTTTCGATATTGCCATCCGTTTTTGGCGTGGTAGGGAGGTCTGGGTGTGAATAATCTTCAACGTCTTCTGGGCCATCTTGAAAATGCTTAAACCGTTCAAAAACACGAGCACACGATGAACATTCATTGCCATACACTTCTTACTATAAATTATATGTTTCAGTGGTGGTTTTTCCAAGTTTCACGTGAAATCTCATAATAAATCATTGCTCGTCATTTTTCCAGCGAAACAAAAAATAATAATAACAATAACTCTAATACGAATGAAGGTTATGGGTATAAAAATTTCCTAACAGAAACGAGAGGCACTGCTTTCCAAAGAGAAGACTTCACGCTGAACAACTGTCGGTTACTGGCGTTTGGCGCATGCGTACTTGTGTAGCAGAGTCAATCTCGTTCTTTAATAGCCACGCCTCATGTTGTGTTAGCTGCACAACAAAGAAAACTTATCTTTGGTGATATTTCACCCATGATACCATACATGTAAGTTTTTTTAAAATTACTTTATGAAGGTTTAATTTGTTGTTAAGTACCGTAGCAAAACATATTTGTTTCTAGAAAGCCTATTATAAACTGAAAAGTAAGGAAATTATTATTTTACAAGTGTTTTTTATTCAATTTAGTTCATAAATTTCATTACCATGAAGATAATTTTATAATATAGCGTTCTCAGAAAAAAGGTGAAATGTAAAAAATTGTGCTAGAAATGGATGATTATAGCTTAACCCTTTGTCCAGAAGTTATGCAATACTACAAATCAACAAAAAGGAAGAGTCGATGCATTTTATCAACTAAGCAAAAACTACTAAGTTAGTTGAAGAACTCGCAAATGGCCTTTATAAACTACTGATCGCAGGGATTATAAACTCGAACATCATTCTTACTTTTTGTAATGCTACAAAGGGTATCGGAATTATTACCGAGGGAAATTACCCGTTTGAATCAGGATTTTCTCTCATTAAACTATCTCTTAAAGGACGATTAAAAATACCCAATTTGTCACATATTCAAAGGAAAATGGTATTAGATATCTTGACGAAATGGTCGAAGAAACAACGCCAATACCACCAACCTCATCTAAGTATGGAAGATGTTATATATATACAAGGAAAGAAGATAGAAAGTATACTGCATAAACCAACATACAATACATACCAACTTCATTTATAAAAGGCACCGCAATATCATTTGCAATAACTGTAAAAAATAAATTTAACAATTTTCATGAAACATATGTTATTCTTATAATATATCTCTTATCTTATTTACATGTCTTCATTAAATTTATAAAGTAAAACTCATTTACTGGGATGAAATTATATCCATGTTATAATTAAAATGATTTTTTTAGATACCTTTTTAAAGGTTGGAATAAAAAATTTCTTAGTTATTAAAGGTTCTAAATCTTAAGAGTATAGTATTATAAGTTTAGATATAAATTCGTGAAACTATAGTATATTAATATCAACACATTATTGTGCGTGAAAATGCATTCTGACTTTGTGAATACTGATGTTTCAAATAAGAAGAAAAGCTTCTCAATTAATGTTGACTGGAATGTGCACCATTTTCTGCTGAGTGAATTATTTTTAAAGAACGCAGAGTTTTTATCACCAAATGATAGAATATGTTAGTTGTTAAGGATAATGCGAAGCAGGCTTTAAATGTCATCTCTGAAATAACCAATGTAGGAACTTTAGTTTCGGGTTTCGAAAAACATTTTTTATGTCAGTTTGAATGATGTCTAAAAGGATCATTAAAACCAAGAGGAAAGAAAAGAGAACGGCGATACGTGTCAAGACAGGAAGCAAAAAATGAGTCGTAACAGTTGACTAGGTTAATATTTCTCTTTTATATATTTTTTATTATTTTTTTTTTCAAAGCATTTGGGAGTCATTAATTATCTACAATTTTTCACTAAAACGTTTTTTTAACTTTTTCTTTCTCCCTATTTTAAACATAAAACATGTAGCAATATGGGTTAAAAATAATACGACTGCTACATTTTATATTTACAAATATTATTCCTTTGAATTGGTGCTGTTTATTTTCTGTGCAGGTGTTATGCAAATTTTTTCAAAGCCCGATTCGAAAAATTTGCAAAAGAAAAGAAAGAAAGAAAATTATTATTATTGTCTAGATATTTTCACGTGATTGACGCCAACAGTGGAACTATATGATTATTGTCTTTTAAATCTTCTAAAATAATTTTAAAAAAAATTAGTTTATTCTATATATACTCTCACTCTCATGTCTCCAAAGCTAACGTTAAATCTTTCTCATTGTATTAAACTTTTTATTGGTTTACGACGGTAACAGCAGATGGCGCCATGTTTATCAAATCGCAAAGAATGAGATGAAAAGTATAAATTGTTTAACTGGAATTTTTGTTACTTTTTAAAAGTATTTATACAAAAGAGAATTTTCAATTTCCGTGACCTTTCCCCCAATAATATATTTATTGTGAAACAACAATTAAAAAAAAAAATTCGAAGAAACTTGTGAAGTTAAATACTCGCTTAAAAAAAAATTTTTTTTTTCAACATAATTGTATTTTAGTATTAAAATGTTTAAGATGGAAACAATTATGTAAGGATTATTTTATCCATGAAGCTACTATGAGTAAAATGCATTTACCTTTTTTTCTTTAACTTTTACTCGATTAAGAAGAAAAACATAAGCACTATTATGATTTTATTGGAAGTAATAGCACATGATTCATATTTAAATGTTCAGCACATATTTCTATTATTATTAGAGCCATTAACTATTTATTCTAGTTGAAACATTTATTGAAATCTATTTATTTTCAAAAAAATTTTAGTAAATTTATACGAAAATAAAGCACAATAAACAATCTAAAACTCGTTTTACAAATTTTATTTAATTGAGATAATTTTTAGAAATGTACTCTGCTACTTCATTACAATAATGTAATTCAAAAAACAAAACGTAGTCTTTTTGGAACTTTAAAGCACAGCAAAATACGAAAAAAAAAAAAAAATCCTTCGAATTTTCTAAGCAATGTATTTTCTAAACAGTGATGCCATAAGAAATCTGAAATATTTACTGCACGAAAGAAAAATTACTTTAAATTGACATTTTCTGACTTTCTGAGAAAATTTACTTTAAATTGACATTTTCTGA